>WTSP01000390.1:0-67203 GCA_025331215.1 Actenoides lindsayi | reverse complement strand
TCCCTTCCCTTCCCTTCCCTTCCCTTCCCTTCCCTTCCCTTCCCTTCCCTTCCCTCCCCTTCCCTTCCCTTCCCTTCTTCTGTAGATGGCAGAAAAGTGATGGATGACCCAATTCCCTGGCAAGATAATCCCTTCCTATGATAACAGGCACTGGATAACTCTGTGTGTCAGTGTGATGAGGACCGCAGCCCCACCAAACCTTTGAACCTTTCTCCAGTCTGTGTCCTGAGCAGGTCAGGCTGAGGGACTGTCCCATCTATTGCACTGCTTTTACTCTGTGGCATCTCTCTCAAAGAAAAGCTGAAGGCTTCTCATCTCAAACCACAGCTGGTGTGGGACTTTACCCTCTGTCCTGAGTGCTGGATTGAGGCATAGGTTGAATGCCACAGAAGGGTCAACTCAGCTATATTATTTGCTGAAACAACTTTCTTTAAAACACAGCTCTTGCTAAAGAGGCCTTTGTTTTTATTCCATGTGTCATACAATTTGTGCTGTCATTTTGCCACAAGCCAGGTTCTCTATTAAAGACACTTTCTAAACTCTAGACATCTATGCCTCTTGGTTAGCTTCATATCATTCTCCAGAACCTTTCTGTCTGTTGGGAACCCTTCTGTTCCCAAAGGAAAAGAGGTTGGTGTTTCCCTGATTATAAAAAAAAAGCCAAGACTGGTTTAGTCTCTGAAAGACTATTAATATTTGGAAAGGCCAACTGATCTCACAGGTCTCTGTTCAATTCATGAGGGTTTGGGAAGGAGAGGAAAAGGTGATTCTGGTGTTGCACCTGTTATACTTGTAAACATCAATACAGAAGAATTGGAGAAGTTTTGTCACATGTAGAGAGAAATGTCTGTGCTGCAAAGGGTCACTGTACCTTCCAGTACTAGCCCCACACCTCTCTGGGGAAGCTGGTTGATGTGGACTGTGTCCATGGGAAGATGCATGCTGTCCAAGCTCAACAGCACACTTATACCTATCACATATCTTCTGGGTGATCTGTTGAAAAGGACTGACAATTTGCAGTTTATTCTAAGCGGCAAACATCACCTTCCTTGTCCTTCTCTTTGGATTCACTACCTGTTTCTCTGCACTGCTTCACGCTAACCTCAGATTTCTTGTTCTTGTTCTCAAGAGCCTTGGCAGCAATAAGACTGCTTGTCTGCTCCTGTCATTTTGTTTCTGCACCTTTCTCTATGTCAGTGATACCAGCCTCCAACCATCCACTTATTCACACCTCCTACAAACAAACATCTCTCCTGCTTCTCTGCTGCCCCTAATCTATGCACTGACTTCCTGAACTCAGCCTCCTGCTGTGATGCATACAGGAAAGAAGCCAAATAAAAATGTCTTGATTGAGAATTGACCAGTTATAGCTGACAGGTGTTTGTTTACTAAAATAAACTCCAAAATAAACCCACCAGGAAAAAAAAAAGCCAAACCAACATATTTTAATGGTGGAATTATCATATAAAGGTGCAAATAAATGTTCACACAGCTACTAGTACCTATCTTCCTTGCACAATGCAGTCCTTTATCCTGAAAAGAGTACTTCTTACTTCATTATTAAAACACAAATGTAACAGCTAGAGTATGTTGTCTACAAAACTGGCTCTTACTGGTGTTTGCTAGCTGTTTTTCTAATAAAAAATTGCTGTTCAGCTGGTCAGTACAAGATCTTCAGCACTATACAGTTGTATCTTTTTGTCTTGAAATATGAATGATATGAATAGAAAAGACTACTATGGAGATGACAGGTTTCCTAAACAAATACGAAGACAGAGCTTTAAAAGTCTAATTTCCTTGGCAGGAACTAGATCCTTTTATGACAATTATTTTATTTTCTGATCAGTTGTTTATCTTAGCTGGTGTATCTTTTATAGCTTGATTGATTTTGGCAGAGCTACTCTGATTTATTCCAGCTTAGGCTCTGGCATAGAATTGCCAAAGCACTTAGTGAGACATTTACACTATACAATATGCCGGGAACAGAAGTAATTTATAGGGCAACAGCAAAGTGTGTTATATGCAGGAGGGGCCAGGACCCTCTAGGTTTGGTCTATTAATGTTTCTAGTCAAGGGGTATTTCAAGCAGCTAAATTTATGCTGCATCTTATGATGTTGAGTTACACTGCATGATCACAACTACATACCACGTCCAGAGACTAATACGTCTCCTGAAATGGAAAAAGTTTGTCTATTTTTAAAGAATAACAGAAGGGAGGTGTTAAATTACTGCCTAACTCCTGAAGATGAATAGTCCAAATGTTTACTTGCCTTTTGTTCATGGGGATAGAGGGATCAGGAGAAAGGTGTCATCTGTGGAAAAATGTAATAGTTTGAGAAAAAAGTGGGGCAAAGAGAGAAGACTCAAACATTGAAAAAAGCAGGGTAGATTCAGGAAGATGTAATTTGGTGTTGAACATAGAGGGAGAAAAGGTAAATTGGATGAAATATAACATGGTTGACTAAATATGCACTCAGGCACATACATACTGTGAGATATTTTTAACTGTAAAACCTACAGGAGCAATCATTCAAACCTTGATTTTCTGACATACAATGTCAACAGAAATATGTCAAGAATGTGATTACATAAGGACCAACAGACAACTAAGTGATATGGCATTTGCTTTCCTGTCATCAACTTCTACAGTTTATTAATTAAGAGTCAAAAAAAAAAAAAGTAAGAAAAAGCTGCTCCATTTACATCCATAATAGAAATTTAGGCTTATAAATGAATAGCTACAAGTAGTGTTTGGATAAGAAGTACAAGAGCTGCTGGAAACCATGTTCAGAGAGGCCCCTAACAACTTCCAAGCTGTGCTAATGACATGACATAGACTGAACTTGATAACACTTAGCAGACTGATTTGTGAAAGCAAATTTTTTGATAATCATAGAACAGATTATTAGATGTCTGATTTCTATTATAGTTGCATATGGTATTGAATCTGTTGTTTACTGCAAAAGCAAGAAAGATGTATTTTGAATATTAGATCCTATTAAAAACAGATGAAAAATCTTGCACCTAGCTGAAATGAAGATGAAATATTGAAGTAATGAACAGGAAGATTGTTTTGTTTCTCCCCATACTCTTTATTTAGCAATAAATGATTTACCAAAATGTAAATGTTTGCGTTTTCTGTTTAATGAAATGCATGTTTAACCAAATGAATCAATAAACATTTTGCATGTATATTCTACAAATAATGCAACATATTAAATATTGTATGCATAAAATAAAAGCTAGAAAACAAAGACAAAAGCTCTAAAATACTTCCTTCACAAAGTGATTCTGACTTTCAGACTGGATATCACTCACTTGTTTCAGACAATGTTATAATACCAGAAGTGTTCTGGAAATTTTGATAGGTATTTCTACTAATCACTTGATACTCTATTTCTATCTGAGGTACTCAGATACTCCAGGGATGAATACCGTGACAGTTGCTTATAAAATGCTATCTAGAAAATCATCAGGTGCTATACATAGGTGCCCATAAGGATCTGATTATTTTCAAGTGCTACCTCTTTTTGTGTTAAAATAAACATTCCTGGTAATTATGTTATTTTTTGCCAAAAAAGAGCTACTCATGATTCTGTCTAGACAACAGTTACACTTACGGGGTTTTACCCCAGAAGTGAAGATGTGTTCAAATTAGCAGTCTGACATTTTTTTTCCCTAGGTGGTTGGTTTAACTTTGGATGTCACCTATGGTTTTCTTTACTGGCTTGTGCAAGATACTCTATGCCTAAATCTGTACAGAGTTTCTCTTCGTAAAGAAGGGTAAGTAAATGTGTAGCAGAGGTAAGAAAGTCTGTATTTTCTAGTATTTGTGATACTCTTTAACAACAGATTTTGTCGAATGCTGAGCATACTAGATACTAATTTGACAATAAACAAAAAGAAGAGCTATTATCACAGCTAGCTGATGGCAAACTACATGTTGAGATGGTTGTTAACACAGTTTTACAGTGAGAGAAACAGTGTGGAAGCTCAGCTGAACTGAAATCATGCCTATAAATTTCTAGACTTAGCTTTAGGGAAAAAATCACAATTTTTTGGCTATTTTACCTTGGCATTTACAACATCTGACAGTTTTCCTGTGCCTAGAGCAGTAATTTGTTCATCTTGCATGGAGCTTAGGACTTGAACTGACACCACTTTCTCACCTGAGCAAACAGTACTTAACAGGCTTTCCTCTTGATCATCCAGAGCCTGAAATGGCTGCATTATTCCTGAAAGGCCAAATTTAAAAACAAAACAAAAGAAAACCAAGCCAAACCAAACCATATTTATGGGTAAACAAAACCATGTTTATGAGTCATCTTAAATATCTACTAAGACCTTGATAAAAATGTTAATTTGTTCTGTAAGTGCTAGGTGCATGAGTGGTACCTCATTAACCTACATTTTTGCTACTTTTCATATGGAGAATGCCATTATTATGTTATTATTTCAAGCATCAGCTTAAACTTCTTAAATGTAATTGAACATTATCCGTATTTACATATGCTCATGTCACAGGTTGGCTTTGTGTGGAATCAGCTGAATTTTCTGCCTGATTTTAGACGTGCTGTGATTAATGGTAAACATTTGAAGAATCAAAATATGTTGATTACTTTTAGCTGGAATATGCAGCTCCTTTGTGAACCAATTGGCAGCCATAAATCATTACCCCTGGCATGCCAGAGTAGAGAGATTAGAAGTAATCCATCCTAATGGACCTGATGGTGTGTTAAAGCTTTTCCAAATTTGTTTTGGATAGCATGTGTCTAAGCTGAAAGACATTTCTGAGATGGCAAAATGATGCCTCTTACAACATATTTAATCTCTTTCCCAGAAGATAAATTGGGACCAAAAAAGGCCTGTAAATTTTGTTGCAGAAGTAACAAAACAGGTTAAATCACCAGTGATGCCAATGGAGGAAAATATTAATAGAGTTATAATAAATAATGGAAAGCTATCAAGGAAACTAAGAGGTCAGATTCATCTGGGGACCTGTTTTAATGGAGGTGAATGAATCTCATGCTGTGAAGTAGACTCCACTCTTTCAGTGGAATTGCTGAGAGAAGGTGGGCTGATTTTTCAAAATACTCAGGTTTCTGCACCCATGCAGCAGAATGTTAAGCCATTTTACAACTGTTTTCTAGTGATACCAAGCAAATGAAGGCTTTTTTTTTGCAGATGCTTCTGTAACGTGCCATTGTGAGAAGTGTTCTGCTTTAGAGAACTTAAAGAAAACTTTTTGAATTGTTTTTCTGGTTCCTACATAAATATTAAGGGTTTGAATGATTAGAAACATCAATGTGTCAAATATTGCATAAATCTGGTTCTCTCTACATGTGTGTTTTCAGTTTGCTAATTTCACATGTGTTTTCACAGTTGTAACGGCAGCATCACAAAATTTGCAGCATGGAGTACTTCAGAAATATCTCAGGGTGCGCTGGAATACTACAGTGGTCGTCTGTTCTGGATTAATAGTCTTCGGTTCATTACAACTCAGGAAATCAATCAGAGCCTTAGCATTCCCTTCTCACAACCAGCAGAGTTTGCAGCCTTTACCCTCGTGCACACATCACTTAAACCTTTGCCAAGTACGTTATTTTCTTTATCTAAACCCCTCAATAAAGGTATTCACTGTCAGCCTGTAATTCTTCATTCTTGAAATTCTTCAGTCATTTGGCAAAAAATAAGAACAGCAGCAAATTGTTAATAAATATATCAGGCTATACCTGAATAATATGCAATTGTAAGAGCAGATATGTAAGGCTAAAAAGAATAGGTGGTGTTGTTATTCATTGCTTCTATCTAATGACAGTTTACAGGATTTTCCATAGTACTTTAATGTTTTAAGTCAGGTTTAAAAAGTCTACCTTTTGCTCATGTTCTTTAATTTATTATTATTATTTATTATTATTATTAATTTCTTTCTCTCTTTATGGACAGGAAATTTTTCTTTTACACCAAAAGTGATTCCAGATTCAGTGCCAGAGTCTTCCTTCAGTATTAAAGGAAATTCTTCGAGTTTTCACATCACTTGGAGTCCCTCCACAAATGTGGAATGGGGAACTGTCTTTTACTGTGTGGGATCAAAAACTCTACAAGTGAGGGTATTTATGCAATCCCTTCTTATTATGCAATCCTTTCTTATTATCTACATGTATTACTGCATATACTTGCTGATGTATTTATTTTTAAACAGAAATATAATTTGTTTCTTCTCCATCATTTGCAAATCAGTCAAGCAACTAAACTAAACTGTAAATATAAAGCAAGCTGTCCTGTTTCTCCATCACTGAGGCCAGCACGTGAGGAACATGGCCTTAGCAGTAGCTCTGGGGTGGCTGCTGGGGTGCGAAGTGCCAAGGGAGAGACTCACAGTGCTCAAAGATGTATGAGAAAGCCTTTCATAGTAATTCAGAGAAAGAAGTGCCCTCTGAGCTGCTAGTGGGACAACCTTTGCCCGAATGTGTCATCTACACTTAATTTTAGCACATTTGGCAAGCTTTACTTTAAATTCAAAGGGCAGATTGCTAGCAGATTGCTGCACATCACTACAGTGCCACAGGAGTTAATGAAACAGTGATCACTCACAGGAGGAGAAGCTCTGTCTTACTTTAGTTGACCAGCTTGGTGAGAGGAATTTTGAAAAACTGAAGGTCTTTCTGGGAGGGATAAAATGTTTAGTTTTATTTTATTCTGTTTTATTTCTATTCACAGTCTTTGGAGAGTGAACGGTGCCTCCATCCCCATAACCTGACAGTGCCATCCTACCGAATTGATTGGCTTGAACCATTTGCACCCTTTGATTTTACCGTCACACCATACACATACTGGGGCGAGGCACCAACAACATCTGTATCCCTTCGAGCCCCTGAAGGAGGTACTAGTATTTTAAATACCATTCCTCACCTGTAATGGGTATTGGGACCAAGGTCTATGTCAGCAGGAGAGGAATGAGCAACTTGCAGGGCTAGTAAGTTGTAGGCAGAGTTGCAAGGACAAGTTCCTGAGTATCTTTGGAACTATCTTTTGTGCACATAGATGCACACAATTGCAGTAATAGACTTTGGAACAGACAGAACATGACAGTACATCCACCACATGCCTATGACTACGAGCAAGAAAGAGAAAATGAGATCCATCACAATTAACATCAAAGGCTGCTTGTAATATCTTATTCACTTACTACATTTTTAATAAATGTTATGTATTTTTTAATTTTACTTCAGCATTTATTTTTGCTCTCATGCAGGTCAAAGTTAAGCCAGCTAAAAAACAGCGTTGAGTGGCTGGAGCACTGAGAAAGCTTATGAGCTGCAGTAGATTTTGAAATAGATAGGAGAGGGGATAAAGTATGCTCTATGTTGTGAAAATTCTTGCAGCTCCATTGTTACCTGCAGGACTTGGCTAAATAACTATGTTCTAATCTGAGTGTAGGAGTGAATTTCCATCTGTTTCTACAAGCTCTTTTTTTTACTAAGCAAGTTAAAATTGGATACCTACACACCAATGTAAACCAGAAAGGAATTACCAGGAAATTTTAGATATTCTTCTGCAATTTACACTTCACCAATTCCTATCTGTCTCTGTCAGCACTGGGATTGCAAAGCTCAGGCTCAAAACCAAAAGAGTTAATTGCCAGGTAGAGTTTGTGGTTTAATAGGAATACTTTGTTCTGTGTTTTTTATCTTCTTTTTTTTTTTTTTTTTACATACAGTTCCTTCAGCCCCTATAAACCCTAGAATATATGTGTTACAAAATAAACTACATGAAAGTGGTGAGAAAGTCCTTGTGGAGTTCAGGTGGGACAGACCTGAAATGGACAATGGAGTATTAAGACAGTTCAGGGTTTACTATCAACTGTTGAGTGAGAGTGGCACTGCTGATGCTTTCATGGAGTGGAACACGAGCGATATTAAACCCACTTTGACGCTCTTTTCTCTCAGGGATGTGCCTTCCAGTCTCACAGTAAGGTTTCAGGTATGAAAAATTACTGAGCTTATCTCATGCTAGATGGTAGATGTTATTAGTCCAGCCTGACATGTCTGCCTAGGAGATGGTATTGGGCTTGGGGCAAGAGCTTGTGGTTTTCACTTGTAGAACTGCTGATTCACTGATTCACCCTTGAATACTTGTCTTAACTTTTCAACGTGTTGTATTGTTCACTAAATAAGGTGGAAAACAATGCTGCAATTTTATAGAGGTTTGTTGAAGCCCAGAAGAAACTTTTCTAGAGGCCTCCTGAAGTCACTACTAAAAGCTGCAAATTAAACACAGATTTAGCTGAAGCAGTGGAGGGTGACAGGCCATTAAAATAGAGCCACAGATCAGGAGAAGTTCCACTGCTGGAGAAATGCAAGGACTCACATAGCATATGCAGAAAGAGACTTCCATACTAAAACTTGACAAGAAGTCAGGTTTTCAGTGTGCTAAAAATAGTAGCCTTTTAATTGACCACCCAACCTTCTGTCAAACAAAGCACGTGTGCAAGTTCCTAGCTGAGCAGCGAAGGAATCTGGTTCTGGTTTTGTCACTATGACCCTATAGGCTCTTGAATGCAATCATTTATGATGCTACTTAACATATGTAACAATCTCCTGTCCCACAGGTGCAAGCCTTCACCTCTGTGGGTCCAGGACCTTTGTCTGATATATCAGAGAGGAATTCATCAGGTATGGATGACTTAGATGCCATCTCATATACACAATAGCTAGTGAAATTAACAGTACAGGAATTTGGTAATCTAATGAATAGCTACTGACACTGTGTGATATTTGTTCCACCCTACAGTAGACAACCACACATGAAATAGAGCTTCTGACATGAAATTATTAATGTATTTCTTACCATTAGATTGAATTTCAGGATTTTCAAGCCTTTCCTCAAAACTCTGCTAAACTAAGTATGGAACAAGCAGGTTTTGATCTGTAATTTGCATACTGCTAGAGATCATAGTATATTTCAAACTGGTCTGTGAAAGGTAGTCAGGAGAGTTAGAGATCTAATCTAGGGAACACAGGCTATTTCTAGTTGGGTTGTTAGAGGTATTTAAGTGAGCAAATCTGTTTTTACTAGCCTTACATTTGTTAGGTAAGCATCTAGAATGCCATTGAAAAAAACCTTAGGAGTTTGCATGTGATGACAAGAAGACATCGTCTTATTTTATTGGCTTTCTGTGACATATGATCAAATACAATTTCTGCAGAGCCATCATTTATTTTTATCTTGTACTTGCTTTCCTTATGAAAGACTGTTATTGTCTAGAATGTTGGGGTTTTTGAAATTCTGCTGTGCCCTTTTCCTTCTAGATCTTTTCCCTGTCCCAACTCTTATAACTGTTTCTGCCAACAAGCTATTTCTTAACGACATAGACAATAAGCATACCATATGGGAACTTTTAACAAGGACAAATGTAAAGGACATCTGTTATACTGCTAATGATGACAAAGCATACTATATCACAGAAGATTCTCTTTTTATTTTGAATATGCAGACTACTTCAAAGTTTCAGGTATTCCTTTCTTCCTTGTCTGAGAGAATCTAGGAAAATATGTGGCCATTATTATCATAATTTCAGGGCTAATTCTTCTTCTTTTTGAAGAAGTCAAAACTGCATATTTGAAACAGAAAAGAAGCAACATGATGAACAAAGCACATTTAATAGTAAAATACAGTGGGAAAAACAACTGGAAAGATGTAATTTTTACAGTGACTGTCAGTTCATATGATATATAGTATAAAAGAGATTATCTGGATAATTTTCCTTCCTGGGAGTAAAATAGAATATATACAGTATAATAAAATTTGGACTTCATTTCTACTAACATCAATAGTTATTAGAATAGGCCAGAGTATGCCATTGGTAAGGTTGTATTATTAAACATGTCTTGTTCTACTGACATCTGCCTTGTTGGTATTTCAACAGATACTTAATTTGAAATTCACACTAATAAATTAAAGAAAATTTTTTTTTGGTATCAAATACAATGTAATTAAATATGTTTTCATTCTTATTTGAAGAATATGGAAGAAACTTGGAAGCAACCATTGATGTTTGTGAAACAATAGCTTTCATTTGTATAACAATATTGAATCTTCATTCCACGGCATCTCTTTATACTTTGACTTCTACTTGCCAACTAGAAATGATTTCAGAAACAAATCTAATTTCATAATGTCCTAGCATCAGGTGGGAAAATTCTGCTCTCAAGCAGTTTTAGTAACAGGTTTTTTTTTTTTCTTAAGTTTTTCAAAGATGAATTTCTTTGCAATGCCACAGCCATCACAGTTGACTGGATTGCAAGACATCTCTTTGTTGCCTTGAAAACATCATGGAATGAAACTCAAATATTTGTTATTGATCTTGAGCACAAGATAAAGTCTCTAAAACCCTTGGACACACAGTGGGGTAAAAGTAATTCAACTGTATCATCTCTGTTGTCATATCCTTTCTTAAGGTAAGGCATATGTTGCTAATAACTTTTAAAAACATATTTTAAACATGATTTTCATGAAACCATCAACTGTTAAGGACCAAAAATGACTTTTTATAGTATACGAGTTTTTTGCATTGTGTAAATCTCAGAAAATTCTGGATGTAGTTCTACTTTTATACTGCTAGTTGAGCTTGGACATACCTAATTTCAAAAAGATGTCTGTGTTTGAGTAAAGATTTAAAATGATACTGAAATACTGATAGGTTCTTCTAGTTAAGTGATGTAAATGGAAGTCAGCACCAGACAACAAATTTTTAGAGTAACCGTTTTATCCAGAATAGTCAGTTATTGTGACCTTCCATTCAAAAATATCACTTAAATGCAACTCTGCAAGTACGCTGCTGTAGTTACCTTGTTTAAATGTTTGGGAGGTTTGTGACTGTAGTCACTTGCAGGACTGCATTTAGGGCAGGTTTCTCAGACTGAAGTTCTTCTACTGTACACAATGCATTTTATTTGATAGCCGCTTGTACTGGATGGAAGAGTTTGATTATGGCAGCCGCATGTTTTATTATGATATTCTGAATAACACCGTGCACCACATTTTGGGATACATATTCTCAGAAGAACAGACGAGGAACTACTGCACTTGCAACGTGGCAGAAGCGGAGCTAGGAAGACCTATGAGTATAGATGTGTCCGACTCCAAGAATCCCCAGCTGCTCTTTATCAGAGGAAGAGATGAAATATGGGCCTCAGATGTGGATGGTTGCCACTGCTGGAGAGTTACCAAAATACCATTTTTTCAAGGTCTGAGTACCCTGTTATATTTCTAGGTAGTTTGTGATTCTTGCTGTCTCTTGCATCCAACAATGTTCATTTCACCAAAATAACATTCGTGAAGCACTCTCTTTATAAAATTGATTCATCTATAGACAAGAGGGACCAAAATGCTTGTGTTCAGTATTTATAGTTGTGTACTCTGTTGATACAAACTAGGAGAAAGAACAGTGTGAGGATATTTACTGATGCAACTATGTATTCTAGTAAGATGTAAATCAGCTGGAGACACTCTGGCCTTGGATACTACTTATCTATAGGTTATACTTATATCATTAATGCATTATTTTCCTAGGGTTTTATATTAGATATACCTACTACAGTTTATCTCAAAGAAAAGATACTATACTATCTTAAGTTATGCCTGAAAGTGGCATTGAAGACATCAATAAGTGGAGGGGGAGTACTTCATGGAAGTAGAGTCTTGTATGACAACTTATCTATGTTGTACTTCTTGAAATGATAACACTTAATCTTGGTTGCTCAGTTTTCAGCTTGATTCTGGAAGAGGGATGGTAAAAGTGTTCTGTTACCAGAGGAGCTGTTTTAATTGTTCCTGGGAGAACAGAGCACAGTGGTTTGCAGCTTGGTAAAATTATGAAAGTTACTGTAGACAACTCTTGCTCTTGTGTTTTATTTCTAGTCTTTGTTAATTGAATTGCAGTTCTCACAATTGTGGATAATCAAGCTACACTCGTAAACTGAAATAGCAAAGTGTCTCAGCTTATATAAGACCTACTGGAAAATAGTAAAAATCTTTTTTTCCAAGGGAGATCTTTGAAGATATGGAATGACCAAGATACTCAGTCATACTGACTCACTGTGAATACAAGCACCCATCTGCTCTTGTTAAAATCATCTGCTCAGTGTTTATTCTAAAGTTTAACTATACAATGTTTTCCTACAGGCAAGAAAATTGGCAGCTTGACTGTAGATAAGAAATTTATATACTGGAGCACTGAAACAAAGGAATACACTGATATTTGGCTATCAAATAAAGAAAACACAAGGCACTTCCTTCAGAAGAGAGTAAATCATCAGTTGAAAATCTTAGCCTACAGCTCAGCAGCACAATTGTATCCAGGTAGAAGGGATTTGGGTTGCTTTGTAAATGTAACAGATTTATTTCAGAGCATGTATTTGATGTGCGGATCATGCTATGTGTATTTATGTAAAGTACGCTTTATGGATTCAGGTACCTTCTAGTGGGAAACAATTCAGTAAGCACATTTTTCAAAGGATCAGTATAATGACTGGCCTTGTATTGAATCACATGGAAGGTCATGATGAGTACTGCATGTTTCAAAGGCTCAGGGTGGTA
The DNA here is from genome assembly GCA_025331215.1 of Actenoides lindsayi. Classification (NCBI taxonomy): domain Eukaryota; kingdom Metazoa; phylum Chordata; class Aves; order Coraciiformes; family Alcedinidae; genus Actenoides; species Actenoides lindsayi. The sequence continues at coordinate 54,602 of WTSP01000390.1, read as the reverse complement.
ACACCAAACCATGCCTATTTTCAAAGTTGTGTCAGACCTAGAGATTTAGAAAAGGTGGTGCACGTTAAGGCACAGAAGGAGAGAAAATGTGTCCATGAAGTGTTGTAGCAAGAGCTTTATAATGATCCCTGTTATGATATAGATTTCTGATTTGTTCACAAGTATGCAAAGCTGAAAAAAGAAGTCTGGCCTTCCAAAGACAAAGAGATAAAGACTCTTATTAAAATGATTTGTAAAGGAGTACCTGAGAAGCAATTACAGCTTACATTATGGTAGATCCAAACCTAACTTTGAACTCCTAATATTTTAAACAAACCATTGTAGAATGATAATGAAAGAAATAAAAATTAGTTTTAATAAAAAGTTAGGATTCTTGTTACCTATACAGATAATCTTTGTAAATGCAGAGGTTTAGAACAGCTACTAGCAGGATGAATATATTCAAAATAATTATTTTTTCATAAAAATCTGACAAATATACAAGAGAATATTTTAACAAGACTTTTATTTGAAGGTCTTGAGTTATTCTTTTATTTGAAATAAAAGAATTTCACATTATTTTGGGCAGCCAGTGGAGTTACTCCTGTCTGCAGCTGCTCTGACCACTGCCCAGGCTATTCTTACCAGCACTTTCGTTCTGGGCAAGTTCGTTCCCATGAGGTCTGTGTGGGCTTGGCATTGGTGCAGGAGCCTGGTTTGGCCCTGGTACAGAATGTACCAATCCCTATCCCCAGGGATAGGGTTTCCTGCAAGAGCCCCAGGCTTAGCTGATGCAGAAAGGGAAGAACTGGATTTCAGTCCAAAGGGATTATTTCTACCCAGACATCCCCACAGAGCTCTTCTTATTTACATTGACTGCTTCAAATATATTTGGAGGAATACACAGCCTTGGCTTTTGGGTGGGAGGTGGGGGGAGAAGGCAAGACACAGAATTATTCACACAAGTTTAACACAAAAATAAATGGACATAATAAAATAAGAAAAAACCCCCAAAACTTCTCAGTACTGAAAGGAAATGGTGTGCATGTGAAAAAGTGATGTTTGCAAAGACCAGCTGGGTTGACTGACATGCTTTTTATTGCTTTAGTGATGTGAGCAAGGAGTACTTCTAGAGTTTCCTTTCATTCTAACCTATTTAATTGCCATCCAGAGATGTGATGTCAGTTGATCATTTAACACATCAGAAGTACTCAGTGAAAATTATTGACCTGTCACAGATTCTGTGAGAAGATGATTTCTCTTCAGGGTTAGGAGGAAGGGGACTGAATATGTAGTGAAGGATTTTCTTGTCAGGGTAAACACATTTCTATGGAACTGCCTGACAGAAACTTCAACTTTGAGAATGACTCAATTCTTTATTCCATCTGGGACTTTTCCCATGGGAGTTTTATGCTCTAGGTAGCTATAAAATTGACAAAGATTCAACCTGACATTTATTTTTGTTGAACAGACTTTTTTATTCTCCTTCCCTTATATGCATGAACCTGACTTTGGTAGGAATAACAGGTTTGCTCATGTAGGGAGAAAAAGATGTTGACAATATGGTCAGTTATTCTGGCCTAAGGGCAAACATTTGACCTTATAACGTCTTGCCCATGCATGAACTTTAATTTTTTCCTTCTTGACAGCAAGTCCATTTAATGTATTTTTAATTTTCTTTTTAAAGTGTATCAAGTGATGAGGGGTTTTCTTTCGGTACTTTCTGCTTGCTGTCACAGAGTAGTTTTCTGTTGTTTTCTCCCTATAGACTCCTTTCCTTCCAAAATTTGTCTACCCTTTCTGTGTTACTACTATGAACTTAACACATGAAAAACTGTTTGGGAGAAAATAGAGAAAGCATTTAATTTTACCTAGAGAAGGTGTTCTCTGTTCTGCATATCTGTCTTTCTGGTGACAAGCAAGTTTGGACTTACCAGTGTGTACTGTCCTTGATAACACAGCAACTATGATCTGGATTTCCAAGGTACTTAAATACGTAAAGAAGAACCTAAATTTATTAATGAATCTGTACCTTTAGTATATCTGTGCCTTATCAAAGATAAATGAAACCTTACTTTGATGACCGCTACTTTTGTGTTCGTGGAAATAATCAATTAATGTACATTCAGGTGGGATTTTTTTTTTCTGTTTCTGTCTCTGTGGTTATGCTTTCTCACAGGAATGATGGTAGAATCCCATGCACGTTTGGATTGGTCCCAGCAGTAATTTTATTTTTTTTTTAATTTTAATTTGTTGATGTCTTTGCTAGATAAAAGATGCCTAATGCTATCTCTAGACCCTAAGAGACCTACTATCCTTCATGCGACGAACATCAGTTTTACGTTACGCTTGCCATCTGTCACACCACAGCAGCTATGCCCTGGCATATCGCAGCCTACGCCAACATATCTGGTATTTCTCAGGCAAATGATGAACAACTGCACAAACTTAAGCTACTGTTCGTCTGCTCTACGGCAAAAAGCATTGGTATGGATATTTTGGAACAAAAATGCACATATCATATATAAACAGGGAATGTGATGTCACTTCCAGTCACTTTATAGATCATTCTGTAACTTTATATCAGGAAGTTTTTCTACTTTTACATCTCCAACAATAATTCTGTCTGTTTGGTGTTTGTTTTGTGGTAGATTCCTTAGCTTTCCTTTGATCTCTACTTATTAACATGGCTTTGCTAAACTCCTGTTGAAACGGGTCAGTTTCTACACATAAAAAGAGTAATTGTGGTTGATATTAATCTGTTTAAATAACTGTTGAGACTGCCCAACAACATATGGCTTGCCCTATGTGTTTGGTGGTGGTGTACTCACCCTTGTAATTTTTTCTTCTGTGAGTTTTGTTTGTTTGTTTGTTTTGGGTTTTTTTGGTAGGTTTTTTGTTTTGTTTTGTTTTTGTTTTTTCACTTTGCCATATCCTATTTAACTACCAGCCACTGAACAATGTGGTATTTTAGCCATGTTAATTACACCTCAGCTTGGTTTTTGGTATGTGTTTTCTATAGAGTGACCTATTACCCAAACTATCATTTTAACATTCTTTTTTAAACACTGAAATGTATTAGAACACAAAAGCAATATTCTATTATTTTTTTAACACTCATTTCATTGTCATATAATTGGTGTGGTGGGTGACTCTTTTCTCTAAGGATACATGTTGATTATCTGATTTTGAATTACAGGAATTTCAGGGTTCTGCAGCCGTCATAGACAACCTACAGCCATTTTCAAGTTATGTCATACAAGTTGCAGTGAAAAACTACTATTCAAATGAGGAAGTGTTGCCTATGGAAAAAGAGATAATTGGCAGAACTCTTCATGGAGGTTTGTTTCACATTTTATTCTCATTTCAAACAGAATTCTCATCTCAATTAAAGGAAGTTGTGTTTATGTTTGGGTTGCAAATTAGAAAATGGAGAACTTTTCTGCTAAAATGTAGAACTTCACAAGGTTTTGGCAAACAGACTTGATGAATCTATAAGAATCATAAGGCATGTATGTATTCTTTAATGTTTTTTCTCATGGGCTTCTAGAGAAAAGATAAACTATGGTTAAAAAATGGACAAACCAAAACCAGTCTACCACTCTTCCATCTCATCTGGACAGGGGAGAGGAAATATAATGAAAGACTCATGGGTCGAGTTAAGGACAGGGAGACATCACTCACCAATTACCATCATAGGCAAAATAGACTTGAGGAAATCAGTTAAATTTATTAACAATCAAATCAGAGTAGGGTAATAAGAAACAAAACACCTCCCCCCCACCCCTCTCTTCTTCCTGCATTCAACTTTATTCTTTAATTCTTTGCCTCCTCCCCCTGAGCGGCACAGGGCAATGGGGAATGAGGGTTGAGGTCTGTTCATCACATGTTCTCTCTTCCACTACTTCCTCCTCAGTGGGAGGACGACTCATGCTCTTCCCCTGCTCAAGTGTGTGATCCCTCCCATGGGAGACAGTCCTCCATAAATTTCTCCAACATGAATCCTTCCCATGGGATACAGTTCTGCATAAACTGCTCAAGTGTGGGTCCCTTCGACAGGGTAGAGTACTTCAGGAATCTCTGCTCCAGAACCTGGAGCACCTCCTCTGCCCCCTTCCTCACTAACCTTGCTGTCTGCAGAGTTATTTTTCCCACAAGTTCTCACTCATTTCTCCCAGTTGCCAGTGCAGCTTCTTTCCCCCCCTTCTTAAATATGTTATTGCAGAGACACTACCACCATCACTGATGGGCTTGACCATGGCCAGCAGCAGGTCCATCTTGGAGCTGGCTGGCATTGGCTCCATCAGATATAGGGGAAGCTTCCAGCAGCTTGTCACAGAAGCCATTCCTGTAGCCTCCCCACTACCAAAACCTTGCTATGCAGACTCAATACAGCAAGGCAGACAAATGTAATTTTGCTTAAGTGGAGCTGTGACTGTACTCTGTGATGAGGTGTGACCTGTTGATGCAATGGAAGAGGACAGGGACAAGAGCTTGTAGCAGGATCTAAGGGAGCAGGTGATTGCACCCTAGAAAAGAGTAACAGGAACACAGCTCACTTTCTGGAACAGCACAAAGCATCCACAAAGTGACAAGACAAGGCTACATTTAGGGAAAACATGCACATAGTGCTGTCCATGAGAGACAAGATACAGTGCAAGTGAAAAATGTATTATATTTTAAAGGTTTTCTCTTGAATACAGCGTTGCTTTTGAAAAAAAAAAGAAAAAAAAAGAGAAATTAAAGAAAAAAGAATGTGTGCTCAAGAGCATCCAAATTATATATAGCTTGGTATTCAGGCTGGTTCTTTATTGAGAGCTGGACGCATACTTCTGTAACATGTCTAGTTTATAAAGTCAGTTTTCACCTCACATAATGCATGTGTGCTATATAATCTGATGATGTAGCTCAAGAAATGTCCCTAGGTTAACACCTCCTCCATTTTCTGATTTAGATGTGTGAATTTCCAGATTTCCCTTTCTGTTGTCATACCCCAAAGGACTGTCCATCTCTTCAGTGCTCTCTTAAAGACCTCAGTCAGGTTACAAAGACTTGTTTATTTAGGGCACATTTTCCAGAACAAGAAATGGGAGACTTCTGTAACAGTTCTCTTGTTGATGTGTAGCCTGTGTTACATTTGTGCACGTAGTGCTTCTGTACTCGAGTCAGATTTGTTCTGCTACTGTGCTCCCCTTATTATGCCTGGTGTCACCAGCCAAGGTCAGCTTGATTGACATAACCTTATCATTTCCAGAGCCATCAGGCACCTCTGATAATACTCAAGTCAGCAAGGAAGAATTATAGCCAAGCCTACGTGGCAGCCTGTTTGTGTTTTGCAGGAAAGGCTGGGGAGATGGTACCCAGAGATGCTTGCTGTTGAACTCACAGTGATGTGGCAATGCTACAGACTCTCACTTCACTAGTTTTCCTGCCTGTCTCTTGCCCTGCATAGTTAAAGCAGTACTCTGAGAGAGGGTGAGGGATTGAAATTGAGAGGCACAGTAGGACTTGGTCTTTGGGCATTAGCTCACTTAATCCAGCTGCAGCAGGGCTGGAGGTAGCTGACATACAGCTCTGCAGGCTGCGCAGCTCTGTGAATGTTATTATCACAAGCAACTAAGGCACCACAGCAGGAGTCCTAAAGTGTCCCCTTCTCTCTATTTCTGCTTGGCTCTTGGCTGCTTCAGAAGGTGCTGAAGGAACTGGAGTTGAAATAAGTACAGCTACCACTGTGTTTTTCTTACTTGTCTCAACGTCTCTGCTTTGCTGATCAGCTGAGACCAAGGAAACTTTTTATCCAGAATAGTTGGCAATAAGTACATGCTAGGGGTCCTGATTCCCTTTCTTATTCTCTTAGGAATTCACTCTGTGATTTCTTTAAAGGTTCATCCATAGAACAAGTAGCCTCTCTTTTTGCCACTGTTGTGAACTGGACAGCATCACCTGTGAGCTGCCAGTGGCTCGTCTTATGCACAGACCATTCCTTTTTGTTTGTCCTGGAATCAGGCACATTTTTCTCCTTAAGAAAATCTCTGTTTAAGATGAACCTCTTTTCATCTTTCAAATGAAAGTGAAACAAGAGATGCAGGCACACTGCCACTCTTGGAATCCAGACATGCTATACTTAGGAAGTTCTTTTCCAACCATATAATTTTTTTTTCTCTTAACAGTCAGATCTCTCAGCATCTGTAGCATCAAGCAAATAGATTCTCATCCTATATGGATCTCTGAATATTATGAGCATATTCCTAAGGAGTCTGGCCTATGATCAGCAGATTTCAAGTTTTTGCATGGGAATCTGTATCTGTATTGTAAAATTTGTATGACACACTGATTGAACAGTTGGACTTGATGATATTAAAGGTCTCTTCCAACCAGAATGATTCTATGATTCTATGAATAAGATTGAATACTATTGGGATGTGGCAAGAATTCACACCTTTGCTTTTTTGTGTGGCAAACTGAGCCATCCTGCAGCAATGTGCACCCTTTCAGTGGTGAAACATAAAGATAGCCTATGAAATGGGAGACTGGGTTGCTCCATTGAAATGGAATTTTTCAGTCTCAAGTTAAAATGAAACATGAAACTCAGAACGGACTTCTCTAGTTGAGGCAAACCAAAATGTTGGGATCAAATTAAATCCCAGGGAAAAAAACCATAACAAACAACAAAACAACAAAAAAACAAACACACCAACCCCCAAATTCTGGGCATTTTTAATATGCATTTGTATCAACATTCAGAGCTTTTCAGAATTTGTTGAAAATTTTCCAACCAGCTGTTAACAGAATATATATGTCCTGGCACTTATGTTCTCAATTTCATGAATGTAGCTGCTAGTTTAAATTGTAATCAGATGCTCCTAGAGCCTCTTGAAGTGTGCACAATATTTCACACCTCTGAAGCTGTGTGAATTCCCTCAATTCTGTAACAAAATGAAAGAAGCTTGGACCAATCTGTACTTTCCAACAAATAGCAAGATAGAGGGAATTAAAAAAAAGAAAAAAAAAAAAAGAAAACTTGGAAAAATTAATGCATTGCTCTTGCCACAGAGTGTCACTCTTACTCCACATATGTTTTAGCCTGTGAAAAGAGAAATTTGTCTTCTTTACTAGTCTAGCTTCTGAACATTTTATTTAAATAATTTGCAGTCTTGCTACTAGGTCATAAATTATAGCATATGCACCCATCATTCTGGCATGGACATCAGACTAGCAACCCAGTTTCTTGCTTGCACAGCTCAGCCAGACCATGTATTTCTGAGCAAAATTTTAAATTGTGGCAAACAATGCATAGCTTTGGGTTTTATTCCTTCACATTTTTCTGTTCAAGACAAGACTTTCCAATTGGAATAGTGTTTGGGTTTGTTTGGGATTTTTTAGTGCATATCCAAGTGAGTATAATATTAAACTCATATCTGAGACCCTGATTAGGAAACGGAGAGAGAGCAGGAGTTCAGTGATATGACTATAAATGTAGAGGTGTAAGACAGGAACCAGGTTTTTTTGGGTTTTTTGTCTGCTTGCATAGTAGTATAGCCAAGGAAGTACTAAAAAAGTCCCTCAAAATATTCTGAACTTGTCTGCAGTTGATTCACTACAAAACTGTGAGTTTTACAGGAGTAGAAAGTCAGTCCTTTAAATGGATCATATTCATATGCTTATAACATTTTTTCTTTCCCCAGTGACATTTCTTGATTTCTGTAAAAAGAAAACAAACAAATATATGAACCTCTAGTGAGATCTGTACCTGAAAGTAAATTTTCTTTCTGTTTTAGTACCAGAGGTAGTTGATTCCATTAAGACAGTGGTTTTATCTGACACCATCATCAACATATCTTGGAGTGAGCCTCTGAAGCCAAATGGACCTCTAGAATCCATCCGCTATCAAATATCTGTCAATTTATTACACCCTGTCCCAGCAACACCCTTGCGAAAAAGTGAATTTCCAAATGGGATGCTTGCCTGGTCTGTCAGCGGGCTCCAATCTGGAACAAACAATTTATTCAAGGTATCATTGCAAGCAGTTTTAACTATTTGTTCAATAACCTGCAAATCTTTAGACTGCTCTTTTGTAAAGGTATCTGTGTGTTTTGAAAATACGAGTTCAAAACTTGCCAGACTTTTCTCTGTCCTTTAGTCTCCAGGAAAATTGAACATCACAGTTTATTTTTACATAGGTTGTTCAGATTAAATCCTAAAAACTTAAGTTTTTTCTGTTTTGAGAACACATCACAGATCTCAATAGTAAATAGGAGTTTCTACTATAATCCCGCTGTTACTGCCCTGATACTTGTTGCAACATGCCAAGAGAGGAGCAAATGACAGGTATCCTCTGTGCACAAAGGAGAATGCCTGGAACTGTGACCTGCTGGTGAAGGACTAGGTGAAGTGCAATGAACAGGGTTATGTGAGCACAAATGGATTGTGGCCAAAATATAAAGGTTTTTCTCAGGAAAGCAACATATCTGGAATTTTCATAAGGGAGGAAATCTCTATATATACTATCAAAAGTAGACTCAGCCAATTTGCTAATTTCCTGCTTTTCCTTAATAAACAACTTTTCATTTAGAAAAACAAAACAAATTCTGTAGTCCAATAGACCAAAAAGCACCTGATACATCCATAGAGATATAGGTGATGACTGAATTAATAGACTGATTCTGTCTTGCAGCAGTCACATTTTAAATAAAAGTATATTATAAAAAATGCACACAAAATTCACAACAAGAACAATATAACAATGTTGACCCTTTGAGGGCACAGTACTAATAATGACTTAAAAATGCAAGTAGATGCTTAGCTATTTGTCAGCCTTTGAAGAAAATTTCTGTAGACAAGAATATTGAGGAGTGGTTGCACACCCTCTGATTTTGGATTTTGTTGAAATATGATGCTGTCAGTGCAATACAAGAACTAGGTTCTTCCACTGTCCAGGCAAGTTATAGACAGAGGAAGATCTAGATTTTTTCAGCTACTGTATTGAAGCCACTTTGCATAACTTCAGTGACAGAAGTTATTTTAAGGACATATACAGCTTTACTAGGACTATGTTAGGACATATATAGGTATTTTTAGGACTATATTAGGACAAAATGGTAAACGGTTGGTATGCAAGCATCTAGAGGATAACAGGGGAATAAAAGTGTCTAATATAGATTCTTAGGAACAAAACATACTACTTCTCCCTTTACAGATGAAGGGTTAAAAGGAAAACAGCAAATGATGTATCTAAATAGCCAGGCTAACACTGGAGTGGCATTTTCAAAAGCGAACTGTTGTCTGCAGAATGCACATTGCATGCGTCACAAATCCAGTCAGAGAGTGGTTTTCACAGTTCATGCATGGAATGGGAGAACATTCAGCTGATGCCTGGAGGGGACCTGTTCTGGTCTTAATTTCATTTCGTGCTTTTGTTAATGATTTTGATGTTATCATGTTGGATGATATACACACATACTTATATATCTATATATATATGTATGTAAGTATGCATACTCAAACGTAGGTCATATTTGATTGTGGCTTAATGGAAGGCAGTGTACTTAGACACCTCCTCATCCTGTGTTTTTGTGATTCTAAAACACTGCTAGAGTGTGATGTGACAACTTCTTGCCTATGTAAGAGTGTGTGACATTTAAGAAAGGTCTAGAAAGAGAAGAGTCTTGGTAGAAAGATGAAATAAGAAACTAAGAAGAATCTCCGAGGAACGGTACTCTAGACTATGAACTTCTAGCCTGAAGGTGTGTAACACTGCAGCTGTGAGACTAAAATCTTTTTACACATATATCTATATTGCCTGGATATTGTCTTGTTTGAAAACAGATAGTCTTCCAAATGCTCAGAGTTGCTAAAGACACCTTTCCAACTGGTCTGGCACTGTACAGTTCATCCATTTCCTTACTAGGTTCTTGCTTTTCATCCCGAAGAGAACTGGTTCTCTGAAAGTGTCACTGTTATTGCAAAAACATTTGAGACTCCACCTGCACCTGTCAACATAATTCCCAGAAATACCAGTTTGCAGCTAGAATGGAGGGCTCCTCTACATGTCAATGAATCCAGCTTCTGGTTTAAGCTGAATAAGGTAAAATACCCCCTACTTTTTTTTTCAGATCAGAGCAAATTTAACCCACGCTGTCCTGGTGAGCAGGACAAGGTGGTGGGATGTATATGAAGAGCCTCAGTGGATAATTTGGGCATGGTGACATCAGTCTTAGTGGCTCAGAAGGGGTAGAATTGGGGCAGTGTTTGCCAGGAACAAGGAACAGTGCAGCTGTAGCATTTAATACTCAATAGTGTCAAAGGACATCCTGGATGACCCCACCAAGATTCCTCCTGGGTCTCCTGTTTCAGTAGAGTTCCCTCCATCTTTCTTCACTTCCCTTCCCCGACCTAGCTAGTAGATACAAATCCTGCGTCTGCTCTGCACAAGAAGGAGAAGAAAAGCATTTGCAGTATTAAGTATCAGCTACAGCCTAGCATCTTAATTTTGTTTTCCTGTGATAGAGGTTAGGAGAAAATGCTGGAGAGAAAAACAGGTCCAGTAGGACAGACTGTAGGAGTTAGCACTGCAGTGACAGCAGCATGGATGGAAGCTTCAGATTTTAATATCTGGACCAAGGGACATAGAAAATGTCATGTGCTAAACCAGATCATGTAGATTCCTTAATATAGAAAATCAGATTATTAGGCCTACGCCAAACATTTCCCTACCCTAAAGTGAATGTCATAGCACAGTTCCACTAAACTGCATCCTTTTGGTGACATCATGGCAAACTGAACTCATGAGCATGTCACGGTGACCCAGAAATACAAGCTGCACAGAGATGAGCAAGGGAAAAGCCCCTTTTGGCTGTGTAAAGGGGTCACTTAATCTGTTGTCCTTTGTGGCTGCCAAGACTTAGAGGTCTCCTGAAAACAAAATAAAAAACCTAAGTTTTGTGTCCTTGACTTCTAAGAGGACAAAGTCTTGTGATTGAAACAGCACATGTATAATCTCTCCACTATGATATTAAAAGGTGGAAAAGTAGTTAACTAACCCACGAATAGAACTCTGACACACTTTCATCAGAGCAAGGAAGCTGACCACAACAATATTTTATTTTTCTAGTGGCAAACAGAAAGTGACTGGTTTTCTCCTGCGAACACTACATGCACAGCAGATCTTGTTTACACCTGCAATCTCACAGGAACTCTTCCTTCAACCAACTACTTTGTAAGAGTAACAGTAGTTTATGTTACAGGAGTTAAAAGCACTTCCTCTTCAACAAGCTTTAAAACTACAGGTAAGCGCCTAATGTAAGGTAACAAGATTTTAAGACTATTTTCAGGATACGTATATTCAAACATAGTATTTTGTAAAATTTAGAATTTAGCAGCCAATTTTCTTATACTAGGAGCCAACAGTTATGTGTGTTTGAAAAATAAATAACACAACAGCATAGCTGCAAATGCAACAGGGGGAAAGAAATGAGGTTCCCTTCCACGTGGAACAGAGAAAAAGAGTGAGGGAAACAGAAATGAAATGCCTATATGCATGTGAACTCATGACTATTGGTGAAGCTGCATGTGAATGAAAGTTTTGAAATCTGTCCATTGCAAAGAGAAGGCCAAAGATTCACTTTCTCGGAGGATTATCAGTGTAAATGTGTCTAAACACCCATCTGCACATCTAAGTTTTTCTCTATGCCCCTTAGCCCTTTGTCTTGCTATAAATAAACACTTTAAGAGTTCTGTTTCTTCTCCTGTTTGGCCTAAGCTGGTGTTCCCAGTAAACCTGGAGTTCCAAAAAGAGCAGAAGACACTAAAAACTCTATACAGTGGGAAAAGGCTGATGACAATGGAAGCAATCTGACCTACTACATCTTAGAAAGCAGGTAAGTTATGTGTGCAGTCACTCTTCCCATAGGGAGCAGCCCAGAACAAATCCAATTGTGCAGGGGCTTGCAGTTTGGCGCTGATGGAAAGAGTGAAATATCTATGATGGAAATGGCCCTTTTCATGGGATCTCCTTCTTGGTTAATGTAAATAGCCATAACTTCTAGAAATTCCTGGAAAACTTAGAAGAACATATACAGTATTTCCAGACCAATCCTGAAATACAGGGATGTATTTGGATATATGTTGGTGAATTAGAAGATTTAGAGATATTTTCAAACCATAAATCTCAAGCGTGTAATATGTATTTTTGGATAAAATATATGTAGAAATATCTTAGTGTGCAGACAACTTATGAAAAGGCATTATAATGTTGCCAGAAAAAATTATAAGGTATTCCTACCAACATGGGATGGCTAGATCATTTTTTAAGTGCCCTGTCATCAAATACAGTTTGCCTGGACTGTACTTGTCACACTTGTTAGACATCTATAGAGTGCTAATTCACACTTATTCCTGCACTTACAGTGGAAGAGCTGAATGGGCATTTTAGAATATATTGCTGTGGGAAGTGACTTTGAAACTTCACATTTCTTGATCATGGCTGGAGAGGCGGAAGGGGTCCTGTTTAAAGGCAGTCTGTGCAAGGCTTAAGTAATGCATTATTTAAAAATGAGGAGAGTCCATCTTCTGTGATATTCCTATGATATTATTTGAAATCAGGACTGATGGAGGGAAGTAATTTTTTTTTAAACTCAGCTCTTATTTCTTTTTCCTCAGTTAACTCTGTGCTTATGAAAGCTAAGGACTGACAGCGCTGTGGAGCTGGGCATACTTTACCTATATAAGTTTTCACCCAGACATATTTTCCTGGTGCTGTAAGCTTCCTCCATACGGTTCTATGAGTGTACAGCAGCACTGACCTGCATGCTATGAGACCACAATAATTTTGATATCCCAACAGCCAGTTTGTACCTGGCTTGCTGTGGATAGATAAATAAAGGATAATGCCTTAGCCTGTGTCAGGGCTGTGCATTAACTGCTGTGTTTTCCAGGCTCCAGCTTCTTATTCATCTCTGGAGTCACAATGCACCATGCGGTGTTTTGTGTTTGAGGTTTTTTTTTTAATTAAATAAACTTTTCTCCTGCAGTTTGAATGTGCACATGTTGATATTTTTGACTGAATTTCACTTTGAGCCTTACTGTCCTTTTACACCAGGTAGATAATTATTAGGTCAGTTGCATGTTGCCTCACCCTTTGAAACAAACCCAGTCTTTCATACAGCTCTGGTAGGGTTATATACACACCAAAGACATGAATATATAGTTTTCCTTGTCTTTCTGGTTTAGAAGTGTTCAACCCTTTTCTGCATGGGAGTGTGTTGGGAGAATGATTGATGTGCTCGTGCAGGTCATTTCACATGAAATATCACAGTCTTGTGTGACATGAAATGATATTTCAGATATGGCCTTTCAAGTTTAAATACACGATCTTCTTTTGGTTGGTGAATAATCAGCTCTGAATTTATTGTGAGCAATCAATCTCAGTCCAATGGGGAAAGGAAGAAATAATACCCAGCAGTCAGCGGATACTATGGGAAACTGGCTAGCTAAAGAATTGTGTCTTCGCTGCCAATGTCTTGCTTCCTGTTTAGCTTGTGAAACCTGATGCACAAGAGCCACTGAATTACTCTGGGACCAGAAAGGGAAAAACCTCTGAAAGGAGACAAAAATGAATGCTTAATTTATTTTAATTTTTTTTTTTTCTGAAAGCTAAATAAGAAGATTTTGAAATCTTGGCTGTGAGGTGCACACTGAAACAGGTGAAAGACTGCTGGAGCTTTTTATGTCTAAAATATTCTAGTGTTTCATTTCCAATGCCAAGCTAAAGATGTGTGATTCCTAGCACTGCTAAAATGGCACGGTACAATTTTCTGCTCTGTAGCCAAAACCCCATGACCAGAATGAGCTTTCATGTAGGCAGGGAGATGTCATGAAGGACATGGAACTGATACGAAGAACGGCAGGGGGGAAGCAGTAAACTGCTTTCACCACATTAATGACATACCTGTGTTACTTTGCTGTGGCCGTTGCAGGAAGCAGTCTGGCAGCACCAGCAAAGTGAAGTCCTTGTGGGAGGTGGTTTACAATGGCTCCTGTGACAGTATTTGCATATGGGAGGCCAAGAACTTAGTAGGAACTTTCCAGTTCAGAGCAGCAGCTGCAAATGTGTTGGGACTTGGAGAATACAGTGACACAAGCAAGGATATATTTTTGGGTGAAGGTATGTCCTGTACTTTCTTACTCTGTTAATCAAGTTTTTTATTCAGAATAATCATACCAACTTATGCAGAGACATCTGCTATTTTAATAATGATGTTGTTTCACAGGTAATGTGTCTAAGAGGCAATTAAATGGTGACATCTATATGGTGACCCCAGCTGCTACTGTTAATTCATGCTCTTTTGCACAGAACAGTGGCCCTTAAATTTGCTCCTGCTCATTTATACAGGTTTGTCTCTCTGGCCCTGCACTCTCCATTATGGTATGATTCTTGAAAAGGCAAGCTCCCACACTGGGTTAGGATGTGAGGATCACTTCTTGCTTTCAGCCAGAACATGAGACCTACACTCTTTGTGTTTTTTCTAAAATCCCACCTTGAGTGGTCAAACAGTTCATCATTTTCTCTTTTCATGTACACAGTAGGTCATCATCACAGGAATGGTGCAGAGTTGGGGGAGGAGGATTAGCCTGACCAAATGTAGACACCTACACAAAGACTGCAGGAGAGCTTTGTGCAGAGGAAGACGTTTACACAGCAGACAGCTCAAGGATTCTTTCAAGTTTGGTCAGCTCCATATGATTGATATAATTTGTATATACAGTCATTAACCAATTTTCCCCTTCTATTTAACAGATGTTACAATGTCCCCAAACACCACCATTGACATTGTTGTTGTGATCGCAGTGGCTGTGCTGGGCTTGCCTGTGGTTATGCTGTTTGGTTCTGGTATGTGGCCAAGTATTTTACATGTCCTTAGTTCACCAGGCCTCATTAAAAGGCAGTTCAGATGGCAAGAGATGATTTGCCTGCAGGTTTAGAGAAATGCTGAACAATCCCCAGGGTGGAAGCCACAGGGAATCTATGCACTGTCATCCTCTGAGGTCCTAGAGATGGCTAGTTGTGTTTTCAGTATCAAGGATGGGATACCAATTCACTCCATCCTCTGGCATTTCTTCCTATGGACTCCTTGCAGGGAGAGCGCAAGAATGCTGAAGGCATTCTGACGTTCCTATGTATCCTTATAAAAACCTGTACTTTACAATTCTCAAGTTGGATACTGATTTATTCACCAAAGGGTCCCATTTTTTTTCCTCTCAGGCTTTGCCCCTGAAGAAAGGATGTAGGGATTACCCTTTGGGCTTGGGTCTTGCCACATACAGAAGTGGATGCTTGACTGATTTCTCAGCTCAAGGAGCAGTTGTCTGTGTTTTGTGGCAAAAAGATGGTGGATAGATGGAGATGTCTTGCTTATATGAGCTGCTTGGGGGTCATGTTGAACAGAATAATGAAAACCCTGTAGCCTTTCAGCCTGCTGCATGCTGGGATGCTCTCAGAGTGAAATATATGACTGTCTGCTTTTCTGTTTCAGTACGGCACCAAAGATGCAAATCCAGAAAACAGGCCTTGCCTGGACAGGTAGTGTTTATCAAGGAAGATAAAGAATTAGCTCAACTCAGGGGGGCAGCTGAGACAGTTGGACTAGCCAATGCCTGTTATGCTGTAAGGTATGTCCTGGGACCAAATGTATTTTCAGAACAAAAACATCTAGGAGGGCTTCCCTGGACTGGATTTCATAAGTGCACTCACCCCTGACACCTTAGGTGGAGGTAAGAGCTGCATCTGCACTGCAGGGCAGGTCTTCTCTGAAGTACTCCCTGCTGTGTTGGCTCTCTGGCATACACCCTGGCATGAATTGCCCCTAGCCCACCCTGCATGCTCAAATGTTGGCAAGAAACACTAGTTCAAGGGGAAGAAAGAAGAACTGGTGTTTTCCAATAGCTTCCAAAATTTCCAGGCTTCACCTGAGCTCTCCTTAAATGTACCTGATGAGACAAATAGTACCAGATTCATTTGAGGAAGAGTTTTAATAACATTTCAAACATTCTTAGGTATGAACAAGTGATTAGTATTGTTGTTTTGTAGCACTCTTCCTTCTCAAGCAGAAATTGAATCATTGCCAGCTTTCCCTCGGGACAAACTGAACTTACACAAATTGTTAGGAAGTGGAGCATTTGGAGAGGTATATGAAGGGACTGCAGTAGATATCCTGGCAGATGGAAGTGGAGAATCCAAAGTAGCAGTCAAGGTAATTATAGCTGTGTATATCTCTGGCAACAGAATGGGACAAGCAGAGAGTTTTGGCTTGGAAGTTATACCACAGAAACAAGTGTTGACAAATTTGTGTATTTCCTTTCAGTATTTCTTGCAAGTTTCTTAAAGCTGAACCTATCTACTTGTAATGATGCTGGAAATTACTGTGTATTTAAGGCCATGTCTATGTCTGATTGCTTTACTAAAGTGCTATGTGAAAATGGTGGTGGTGACCTAAGTGTTGTTATACTTTTGCTTTCTGTTGAGTAGACTTTGAAGAAGGGTGCGACAGACCATGAGAAGAGTGAATTCTTGAAGGAGGCACACTTAATGAGGTAGGATCATTTTTGCCAGTGGGCACCCTTTGCCAGTATCATGTAAGGGTGATGGTCTTCAAGAGGAATGAAAACAACATTTTCCTCTAGACAAATTAATGTGACATTTTGGGGGTGTTCTGTTCCTGGTAAAAAATTTAATTACTGCTGCTGAAGCTTATGAAAATAAAGCTTCAAAACTGATTAGAATAATCTAAGATACAGACTACAAGTTCAGTATGCTCATATAATGAATTTATTGGGGTTTGGACTAACATATTTCAGTATCTTTGCTCCCCTAAAACTCAATTAGTAGTTAAAGGCAATTGTGCATCATTTGGCTAATCTCATTTTACCAAAAGAAACATATCAAAACAAGCTGATGTCTTGAAGTTTCAATTTACCATGGAAACTGTTTTGGTTTTGGTTTTATTTTTTGTGATGTGCATATTTACCACTAGGGGCTGCCACATACCTCTTCTAGTGAGGTAGATTAAAAAAAAAAAATATATAATGCATTTGTCACCAGTGTGAGAATTTTGCATAGAACAGTCTGTGTGTAAGCTAGAAAGGTGGTATTCCAGAGTCTGCATAGAAACAAACAGAAGTTCAGCTGAAGTTTTCAGCTGGTAACATATGTCTGAGAATGTGGTTTAGTTTTCAGATGCACTTCTATGCTTCTCTGACTTTTATTTCATGAGTGCAGAATTTGAATCATCTTTTGAAAAATGAAAATATCCTGTACAAAAAACATAAGGTAATTAAATTTGAAACTGGTTTTCACAGCTTTCTTTTTTGTGTTTACATATTAAAAAAAAAAAAGAATTCTTGCATTTTTTGCCTTACTTCTTCCACATTGAATGAGGTAAGAGGCTTGTGAAAACCAAAATGGAACCGTGTTATTAAAGTATAAATTAACAACAAAGAGTAAGTATTGTATGTAAGCTTCCTACAAATTATCTTTAGTCTACCTAGCAGTCAGAGGTGTCATTAAGGTCTCTTTATTTTTTAGTATGGAAATTATATTTACTGTGTAGTATGGAAGTCTGAAGCATCCCCAGTTATGCTTTCTTGTTGCAGCTAATAAACCAAACCCAGAAATTCTGGAAAAATATATAATTGGAAATCATGACATTTAAATGTAAACACTGATGTCGGCCCATATCTACACTAAAACAACAAAACATAGAAATTGAGAGAATAGAAAAATTTAAAAATTATATATTCCCAGTAGTCATCAAACAAACAAACAAAATTATATGCTTTATATGCTTTAAATATTTCCTTTTTTTTTTTTTTTAATGTGAAAAAAGGAATTATTTAATTCCCCCATGAAAGGCTTGATGATTTATTCTCACGTTAATCTGTAAAGTCTCATAAATGAAACCAAGGGCAAAACCAAAAAATAGGTGGACCTAGTTGTTTACAAACCTTGATGTTAGATATGTAAATTGAACTTCTATTTTGCTTGCCTTTTTGGATGTTCATTAAAATTTGGATGGTAATGGTATGCATACTGTCCCAGTTAAGCAAGGACTATTTGTTTCTTCTTTTTTTGCTATGCAGCAATAGGGAAGTTCAGTTGCCTGTACTTCAAAAAGTCATTCGGTATTGGTTATTGGCAAGTCATCTATGTATAAATATACGTAGCATATTCTGAGGTGTATCCCATAACTTGGGAAGTAAGGAATGACAGCTCAGTGGAGAAAGGGCTGCGTGAGCTGTATGGAAGGTGCCAGGTGCTCCTTCCTCTCTTTTTTTGTTTTTGAGAGTGCCAAAGTTTGTCTAATTGAGAGGTATGTGCTAGGGGCCGGGGGGAACTGTCAAATTCAAAATCACGCTTTTTGCTAGAGTCTTTGCCCACACCTAGGATTATGTGAATTGAAAGAGGTTAGAAGGAAAACGTCCCTCTATTTCATTTGTTTGTTTACACTGGTGCATTTGACAGCATTTCAGACAGTTTCCCCAATAGAGTCAAGTTTCTCTGACTGCTGATGCAAGTCCTTTCACACAGCAGTGAGAAGGGAAAACCATTTTCTAGCAGAAGAAGTGTGATTGTAAAAACACAGGCACTGACAGAGGGAGTAAATATTCTTTGTTCTTTGAAAAGTGCTAGATCTGAGAGTGCTGATTGCTCTGTGCTAGTCCTTTATATTTTTGGACACACAGAGGCAATTACTAGCATATCTGCAAGTATTCCTTTGTTTTTCTTGAAAATGTACTGTGAGAAACTGTTCTCTGAATTGTGAAAATAATGTGTTGCCTCTTGTGCTTTTACCTTTCTCTGTTCATTTCTCTGAATCAGCAATTCTACTGTCAGTATAGTAGTAAAAGTAGTCTTTTAAAATAGATACCTTTAATGTGCTGGTTGCAATTTATGTTATTCCTAGATGAGTTTACTGCTTGGCTACCTTTCTTTTCTTCCTGGAAATAAGATGAAGTGTGTTTTTAATACTCATGCATACATTAGAGTGCCCATCAAAGTGTAAGCCTGTGTTTTGAAACGATGTCCCTGAACTCTCACCATGACTGAGCAAATCCAGGCACTGAGAGATACTAAATCATGTTGTTGGTAGGGGCAGGATTGTAAAGGCCAAACTGCTTATTCATTTCTTGCAGCTGTATGCACTTCATTATCCATCAACCAGATGGATTTCTCATACGTAATCTTGCGGTTCTTTCCTTCTCTTTAGTAAATTTAATCACCCCCACATTCTGAGGTTACTTGGTGTGTGCCTGTTTAATGAACCTCAGTACCTCATATTGGAGCTGATGGAAGGAGGGGATCTACTTAGCTATTTACGAGGAGCCAGAAAGCAAAAGGTAGGGTAAAGACCATGAAACTTACATTTTAAACATTTAACTGCCCACAGTTTCTCAATTTTATCTTTTCTCAAAGGCCATTTTCAAAGGTCATTTTCCCTAACACCCTGGGACCTCAATGTTGAGCTCTGACATTTCATTCAGAGTATCTGTGAAGAAGTTTAAACATCATTAGACCACTGACCAAAATCATGTTTTCAACCATGAGATGTTTGCTGAGTTTCTCTCTATGAATACCATGAACAGTTCTTTGAAAAGTGATCACAAATAATGGTGGTCATGTATCTGGTCTATTAGGCCTCATAAGGATTTCTTTTTGTCTTTGAACGGTAGCAGTATCCTTAATGTGCTAGGCATAGTACGGGCATATAATAAATTACTGTCTCTGTGCTTGTATCTTCAACATCTTTAAAAAGCAAAAAGGGGAAAAGAATAAAGAAAAATGTCTTTAATTAAGTAAATTTTTTCCATAGCTAGCAAGAATATGGATGGTAGAACAGTAGGTCAAAAGGACTTGACACTGAAATTCTATAGCATTCTAGTAGTTGTCTAGTTCACTTACATGTTCAGAACAAGTCTACAGTCAGTATTGAATTCTACTGAAATGTATATACACGTATTCTACTAGAATAATATGTTATACTGATTAACACAACAACAAACAAAGCTAATATGATGGCAGGAGGAAATTTTCAGGGTCCCATTTCTTGCACTTTAGTGAAGAAATGATTCTGAACATCCCAGGATATTCTTAGCCCCAACTTAAAGAACAGGATGTGTTCACCTGCCTGGCAGTGCAGTGATTTGACAGTTTACCCTGCTGGTAATTAGCATTTGCTCTATTGACGTACAGAGATTTTGCACCTGTGCTTTGTATGTTTTGGACAAATCCTATACATTTCAAATGAAGAAACAGTACCATCTTTGCATGGGGAGGTTGTAATTCTGAGTTTGCAAAACTGGAAGACATAGATAACTTCTGTCTTTGTTTCTTGTAGCCCCAGCATCCCTTACTGACAGTGACTGACCTCTTGGATATATGCTTGGATATTTGCAAAGGCTGTGTCTATTTAGAGAAAATGCATTTTATACACAGGTACAGATCTTATTTCCTTAGTCTTCCATAGTTTACCCACAGCACTGGGACTAATTATCTTACCTGGTGAAAAAATACCTGGAAAGATGTCACAACGTAACAGGAAAGTTGAGAGCACTGGAGTAAAATTTAATCTTACACTTCACTTACAGTCCTCTCACAAAATGGTGGGCTACTCTAAGATCTGAATCTGGGACTCATTGCTGCACTATGCAAAAATCATATCCTGTGCAACAAAGATAAGGACTAGTGGAGAGATTAATTTACTGTCTTCATCTGCCTAATGGGTAGGTATAGAGGACACAGAGCCAGACTTCTCTCAGGAGTGCACAGGGAAAGGATGAGAAGCAACAGGCACAACTTACAGCAGGAAATTAGATAATGTCATTCACAACATGCAGGATCAACCACTGGAAGAAGTTGTCCAGCGGGTCTGTGTCATCTCCAGTCTTGAAGATAGGCAAAAGTTAACTCAATGAGCTCCTAAGCCACTTGATCTGACCTTGAGGTTGGCACTTCTCTGAACAGAAGGTTGAACCAGATGACCTCCAGAGTCCCTTCTGACCCAAGGTATTCTGCAATGCTAACACCACCCTCTCGTTTCTGCCTTATAAATCAGGGACCTGGCTGCTCGCAACTGCCTTGTGTCTGAGAAGGAATACAAGAACTCCTCCCGGGTAGTAAAGATTGGTGATTTTGGACTTGCCAGAGATATCTATAAAAATGATTATTACAGGAAAAGAGGGGAAGGACTACTCCCTGTCAGATGGATGGCACCTGAAAGCCTCATTGACGGTGTCTTTACAAATCGCTCTGATGTTTGGTGAGTTATAGCAGCCACACAGCTGTGGGAATAATCATACTAAATCCCACAGCAAGAAAATCTTGGTTTACAGGAGGAAAGATAAGGTTGCATATTGCCATCTCTAATAATTTTAGGCTAATACAGATTTCCTTCTAAGCAATATTTTAATGAGTTAATGAAAAGTTTGGCACCAGGACAGTACCTGCAAGGATGTATTTCTTAATGCTTTGACTTCTAGCTTTGAATTCTGTCTGGAAAGAACAAGTGTCACTCAATCAAACGATTTTGTACTAGGTCTACAAAGTGGGTTTTGCTTGATTGGGGAGTGAATTGACTGTCTGCATGTTGTTCCATTTTGTTTTCCATTAGATTAATTGGCATTTCCTTTCTACTGCAAATAATTTCTCCTTACCATTTCATCTTCTTCTCATGAATTCTTTATTTTGAAGCCCACATTTCTCACCATCATCATGGAAAGGCCATAGTATTTTGCTGTGGAGGTTTACTTAACGTATGTCTTTGGGTGGGTTTTAGTTTATTGTTAAGAAACAGAGACCCACTCCAAGGAGACATGGCAAAAAACCAAACCAAACCAGATCCATTAAACCTGAGATTCACATAAGTTTAGATTTTGGTAGCCATTGGTACTGATGGTGGGCTATAGCTCACCAATCTTGTCTCAAGTCCTCAGCCTAGGCAGCCCATCCATTTGATTGCCACTCTTAGATTTATCTAAGTAAGTCGTTTAGTGCTCTGTGCCAAACCAAATGAGGTGCTGATTGCTTTGTGAGTGGTGCTTAGGAGAACTTGTCTCTCTCCATTTCCACTGACACCTCTAAAGATTTCTAAACACTTGTTTAAGTGAGGACATGCTCACAATCAGAGAGTGTTGCCCAGGGAAGCTGAGGGCACTCAATATCTTCTAAGCTACATCTCAGTGATTCTGGGAAAGCATGTCAGTTCTACACATTTATTTTAGCTATTCCAGAGTCTGGTTTAAGGACATATGAATTATTTCACAAAAAATAAAACCTTCTCACCTGTATTCTTTTCTGAGTCTTATTCTTAAGTTAGAGACATTTTAACTGTTGTAGGGAGATTCTTCATGATGACTATAATAATGAAAGTTTTTTTGTGTTGGTGTTTCTTAGGGCTTTTGGTGTCTTAGTGTGGGAAACATTAACTTTGGGACAACAACCATATCCAGGTTTCTCCAATACAGAAGTTTTACACCATGTACAAGCAGGAGGAAGGCTGGAGTCTCCAAACAGCTGTCCTGATGACCTGTAAGTTAATTTTGTTTAAGTGTTGTTGACAATAATTATAAGAAGCAGGAGGCTTGTTGACAGGTGGCAATCATTCTGAATGTTATTTATGCCCATGCAGAATTCATCCTCCTCCTTTTCCTTTCAGATAAAACAGCTAGCACTTGTAGCTACCAACCTGCTCCTAATTTATCCAGTAGTGCAGCCTGTGAATAAGAATTTAAGTGTCAAAGTTGAATGGTGGATATTGGTCTTTTAAACAGGATTTCAGAGACAGTATAAAGTTAGTCTCAGGCATGAACCTAGTAGCAATGTGATAACAGTATGAGAGTGCCTCATGGTATTGGTTAGAAGTTAAGATGGCTGTAAGAAAGAACTTACTGGTCCATGAATACCACGAGCCTGTGATAGCAGATATAACTGGCTTTCTCAACAGTAGCTGCAGGAATTTGGCTAATATTAGAATACATGTGGAAAACAAACTGTGCTCTCTTTGGACATATAACTTACAAAAAGCTGAAGCAGTACAGCAAAAGAGAATTCTGCACTTCTGGTTAAATTTAAGCTGAGCTGGATGAACAAAGCTTTCCAATTACATTTGTCTCTTGAGCACAAATTTCAAGTTTAATTGCAAAATCCTTGCAAGTAAGAGAATAAAATGAATGCATATATTGGATCAAACCCATACTGGCCAGAAATGCATAAAGGAGAAAGTTGAACCCAAGTCCAACAATCACTCAGTGTTGTCTAATTTCATGTCTCAATTCCTGTATCACCCACTCTACGTAAGTAGTCACAGCAATGCACTTTACAGTTGGTACTACAAATGGAAGGAGTGACTTCTTAGAGTGCACAATTCTTATTCCTGGGACTGAGCAAATAGCTTGAGAATAAACCTGTGATTGGCAAGCCCAGATTTCTGTGATAGAACTCACATCAATTACAGTGCTTCAGAGAGGGTGAGTATTTATCATTATGTAGGTACAGCTGAAATACCATATTATCAATGAGAAAGCTTTAACATTTGGAGGAACCAAGGAACTGGAGAGATTAGCATTTTGTTTTAAGATCAAAGTGAAAACTGGAAGTCAGAGAACAAATGAGAGCTCAAAGCAATTTCAGTTTCAGTATTTGCTGCTGAAAAAGGTTGCCTCAAAAAATTCCTGACAGCTCTCCTGTGAATAAAAAAAAAAAGCATAGGAAGTAACATATATCCAAGTATTAGTTTGATATTCAAGCTCACACAAAGGCTCCTCTGCTGCCTTTAAAACAAGTGACCAGATCTTCAGAAGAATCAAGAAAACGTTGCTTGAAGTAAATTTTAAGGTCCAAAATCTGAAATTCAGCATAGCAGATAGGGCTTAAATGGTGGCCTGCCTGTTGTAACTTGTAGGATCAGAGCCTAATGGCAGTAACACAGTTTTTGAAATCCAAGGGGCTGAATGAGTTCTTAGGCTCTTGTACCATCTTTTATCTCATTTGGTGAACACTCAACACCTGCATGCAGTTTCTGTCAGTAGCATAAATAGCTTTTGCTACTTTGCTAGGTCATTAATGGCATGCTGGAATTCTTCACATTCCTACTTCACTCCTTATGGTTTTGAACCTGCATCAGGACATCAGCAGTCAGTAATTCTTTTCTCCGCACTTTGGCTTGCTCATTGTCATTTGACAAAACAAACCATCACTGATAGGAAGAGAGTTCAAAGGCCAAACAACTTCAGCTGAGAAGTGTTTAGGAATCTGTGGTAGGCTTACACTGTAAGGGCAAGGAGGGCTGACAGAAAAACCTTGGGATGTAAAAGTGCTAAGGAAGTGGGATTGTTTTGGTTTTTTTATAGCGAGGAATGGGGGGAGAGGGAGGGGGAATTCTCCCCCTCACCTTCACAAGATGTTCCTCTAGGGAATAATCACCTGCTTTCTTCCAAAGAAATGTGGATAGGTTAGGCTTGGTAATGAATTGGAAAAGGTGCTTGGGGATCTATAAGTGAGCCACATTTACTAAAGTGTGAATTAGAAGTATGAATGGCACTACTTTTACAGTCAGAGATCAACATCTGGAACAGCTACATGAGTGTGAGGCTTCATGCAAGAACATGCCAAGGTTTGGACTGAACTGAGCTAATTTAACAAACATCCTCAAATACTGTAGACTACAGTCAATAGAATTTGTCCAAGCATGGTGCTGACTTGAAGCTGTCGTTTCACCAAATGCTCACTCCCATGCAAAGTTACACAACTGAGTTTGATGAAGAAACTTTTATTTGGTAACTAAGAGTTTTTACTGTTTGGTTCTGGTAACATCCCCCTGGAGCAATTTGGAGGGTGGGAGAGAAGAACGGGTTGCTCAGAATGAATCAGATGAAAGCAGGGGCTTTTCTTCATCCCAACAAATTTTCTCCCTTTCTAAGAAAATCCCCACAGCAATTCTGTTTTCCATCTTGTGTGAGAGAATATTGGTAATGTCTTGTAGCTTCCGTGAACTCAAACACACCTCAGGAATTGCTCACTGTTTCAGTCTCCAATATTAGATACTGAATATCAGTTCTTTGATTTTTCAAGGCTCTTGAATTCTTGTTTGCCCCACTATGCAGCTCTATTGGATATATGGTTACTAGTTGTCCCATCCATATAAAACACAGTTATGATGTGTAGGTGTACATCTAGGTGTACAGGCTAGTTCTCAAACCTAGAGTAAACCTTTAGCTGGTGTTGTGTTTGGATCTGTTATTTTTAATTTCTTCCTCAAAGGCTTTCCCCATTAAGTAGGGGAATCCTCTGTGTTTATTCCTCATACTGAAACAATGCAATATTTACTAGCTCATGTTTGGCTCTCCCCCCCCCCCCCCCCTTCCCCCCCCCCAAAAAAAGGAATATACTCAAACTGTCATTCAAGTGAATTTTGATATATTAATCTGGCTTTCATGCTCTTGACTGGTCTTATGCTGATACATTTCTGGGCTAGTGAAAGTTTATGCCATCTGACTTAAAACTTTGGATATCACAACATGCCTTGAAAGCCAAGTATCAAAAATATTCAGAATCCACATTTTTCATGTTCTTGTTTCATAAATTAAAAGAGGGTAGCTTTAGATTTTATACAAGGAAAAAGAAAAATATGATGTGAGTGTAAGGCACTGAAACAGGTTTCCCAAAGAAGTTGTGAATGCTCCATCCCTGGAAGTGTTCAAGGCCAGGTTGGATGGAGTTTTGAGCAACCTGGTCTAGTGAAAGGTGTGCCTGCCCATAGCAGGTAGGTTGGAACCTTATGGTCTCTGAAAGTCCTTTCAATGAAAACCATTCTATGAGTCTAAGTCTTATGTGCCATTTCGTGTTTCTTTCTCCCTCTGTTGGCCTATGACTGTTTCTTCTTTGCAGTTTTCGGAGCAGTGTACTCAGCTGGCTCTTTCACTTCACTGCTACGCTTTGCACAAGGCTCTCCTCATGAAAGCCCAAGTGCTAATCTGTCAGAGCATAGTACCTGAACTCATGTTTTTTTCTTGGATATCCTACCAACCATCATGACCAGAAAGCAGATTCTTTGGCCTCCAACATCGAGACTGGTTTCTGGATTCCGTGAGACAGACACTTTGCTTGCAAACCAGAGTTATTTCACCTCATTTTGAGTCCTATTCAGTACTTCTCCATCTATATTCCCAGTGTCATAAATAGTTAGTACACTTGCAAGTAAGCAGATTGATTCAGAGCATCAGGAAGTCACTACCACTTTGTAGATCCTTAAAATGGATTTTCAAGGTTTCATTGGATCCTTTCAAAAAAACCAGAATCACTCTGTCCAGCTCCACAACCACATGATACAGGTCGATGAAAACTGGTTCTTAAACAATTTTTCTACTCATGTTCCTCACCTAATGCCAATATTTTAATGAAAAATATCACTGAAAAATCAGAAGTCAAGAGATTTCTCCCACCTGTCACCAAGGGTTTTGTAAAATACCCAATTGTGGTGATGGACAGCAGTGTCCTTTTTAAGATGGATAAGCGAGGATCTGAACAAGCCAATTCATTTCACATAACTCAGTAACGCCTGGTATCACATAGCAGCAGGTCTGGAAGGCTGTTTGTCAGGGGAGGATTTGAACTTAGGGCTTAGAGGTGAATACTCTGCATTCCAGTAGCAGCTTCCTGAACCAGCCTTTCACTGGCTGCTCAAATGCTGCTCTTGGTTTTGAGACTCTTAAGACCTCTCTTCACTCCTAACACTTATCATGTCCAGGTGCTGGCTATGTTTTGGTTTTCAAATTGGCTCCTCCTGGCTTTTGTAGGATTTGGTTTTGTGTAGCCTGGACTAACCTGGAGTAAGCAATATACATCAGCCCTATCTTTTAGACAAACAGGAGAGACAGTTTTCCACTGAATGGTACAGATAGTGTTGTACAAGGGGAGCTAGGATCCCTGCACCCAGAGGAAACTCATACCATTTTTGCCTTTGATGGGAAAACTTATTCTTACTTGGTTTAGTATGGAGGCAGAAGTCTAAATTAACCCTGTCTGTGCTGGAGGGTTTGCCTTGAGCTTCCCCTGAATTTGAGGTCATGTGAGTTGGAGGATTAAATAAACTTGATAGAGTTTGAGCTAGGTGATCCTTCAGGTCACTTCCAACTGGGTATTCTATGATAAACTGATAGCTTCAGGTTAATTTCTGGATTTAGACTTTTTTTTTTTTTTTTTTTTTTTTTTTTTTTTCTGTGAGAGAATTACTTCCTTATCTGCTTTCTTAGAAAATATTGGTGACTTCTTTGGTGAGAGCAGATATTATTTTATTTTTCTTTGAAAAATTAAAAACATCTATAATGAGTATTCCTGACAACTGATTTTTAATCTACTTTTTCTTGCCTCAGCAGGTGATGGTAATCTTTGTACCATATGTAAAGTTTTTGGAAGTTGGAAATTTAGGTCAGATTTGTTTCTCAGATGATTAATGGTTAACTAGTGAGACAAATGATTCGATTACCTTTAATGTTTGCATTTCAACTTTTTTTTTTTCCCAGATGTGATTTAATGACTAGATGCTGGACCCAAGATCCTCAAAGCAGACCTACCTTCTCTTATATTCAGGACAAACTGCTAGAGATAAGACACTCTCCATTGTCCTTCATCCACTACTTTGAAGACAAAGAGGCAGCAGCTGGAGTCATCAACCAAGCTTTTGAAGGTGAGTCTGGGCCAGCACCTGCTGTCCCCATGGCCCCTTCCCCTTAAACAAAGTGTGATTCAGCAGTTTTTCTCATTGCATTTGTCACTGCCTCAAATTTTCTGCCTATAATATGAGAGCAGCAAAGATAGACCTCTCTCATAATGAATTTTTAAAGATTCATTAGATGCCATTAGCTACGATACATTAGGTAAAGCATATATAAGATTACTAAGCAAAAAGACCTCTATAAGTTTGTAACTGAGTCTAACTCAATTACACAACTGCATAGTAATTTCTATGCAGGATTCTACCTATATTCAATTCATTAGCATTGTCCAACACTCAGTGAAAACTTAGTCCATTTGATATTTTGCTAATCTTTACAATTTGGTATATTTTTACAAATGTCAGTTTATTCCCATTGTGATTTCTCTCTCTGTCAGATCCAGTCTGTACATGACATGTTTACATGTCATCACAAGACTAAAGACTTCATCACAACGTGATGGGACCAGAGTAAGCCATCACTGATAACCTATCATTTCAGGCTTTTTTAACAACTGACTTTTCACCCTTATGCTATAATGAAAAGCTCTGTGTAATTGCGTGTAGTGTTCTTTCTTAGTTTCTTTAAGGGTATCTTTGTTCTGAATAGTGGAATTCAGGAAAGAGGTATTAATCTGGCACAAATCTAAGCCTGGCATCAGCTCAGGAAAAGAATACAACCAATTAATTAGGCACTATGACCAAGGTAATAGGCTTTACATGTTGTATTAACTCTATCTCACCTAAATACAGCTGTCTAGAAGCTAGGAGTCTCGTGTAAGATACTCTTCTAGGTATCTCTGTAGTCAGAAGTAGAAACAGACATCTCCAGAGAGTGACAACTCCTGTGTCTTGGGCATATGTCATAGGATGAAAGGGGTCACCTCTGCCTTTCTCTCCATTAATGATGGCTAGAATCTAGGTCACTTGTCATATTCAACTGGAATACAGCATGTAAGACTATAGATGTTTAGTTTTCAGATAACTATAAGAACAGAACATCCGCTGGACATAGGGCTTGCATCTACTCCTGAGCTAGTGTGGTTTCCTAGCTTAGACATCTTTGCTCTCTGCTCCCTAACTCCATGGGCAACAGAAGCATGAAAACTAAGGGAGTTAAGAAATTCTTGTGGCATTACATCACTATCTGTTAAAATCTTTAGCAAGGCTGAAACTTTCAAATAGGAGCCTGCCCTTCTGCTGTTTGGAGTTGGGGAAAGAGACTGGAATATAGGTTGTCATCCTTTTGGTGGAGCAGGCTTGGCACAGATGTAACATGTAAGGATTTTAGTTTCAGTGCATGTCTCTGCTTAGCGTGTCCCAGCTAAGCATGATCTTTCCCCTGCTGTTAACTTGCTCAACCTAGGCAAACTGTAATTTTCACTGGGATGACAAACACATATTTTTAATGTAAAAAACCCACATCATTTTGCCAAAATTTCAGATTCTGTCATGCAGCAGAGAAAAAGCCATTGTTTCCAGAGAAAAAGCCATTGCTCTATTTGCTTGCCAGGGACAAAAGTAGCATTCTTAGAAATGGTGAAGTTATTGAAAAGGGAAATATGGATTGATGTTTCCGTGAACTGTTTCAGTTTTGAACGGTTAAAATTTGAAAAAACAGTTTACTACAGAAAATATGGTAGTATAATGGACTTTTAGGGTAATCTTAATAGTGGTGGTACCCCATAATGTATGTTATGTTCAGGGAAATGGTTGGCAGTGGTCACTTTTAAAACCAGATTCCATTAAGCCTGTTTATAATAACCTCGTTGGTAAAATCTGGTCCACTGCGGTAAGCAGAGCAATTCAATGCAGGCAGAGCTTTGGCAATAGCTTTCAGAGTCTGCCTGTTTTGCTCAGAACATTCTCTCCCTGAGCCTTACCCTTTTCCCTAGCAGCTGCCTTGTTCTCTCTTGTGGCTTCCCCCTGTTCTTCCCTTTCCATAGGCTCTGCCCAGCTGTTGTTGCCACAGACCCACTGCTGGATCTGCGTTGGGATAGGAAGATAAAGTGACTGTTTTCGTGCTTCCATTCATTTTTTTCATGCTTTTGTTCTCAAATCTCCTCCTTAACTTCTCCTCAGGCTTATTTGGTGATTTTCATACAGGTAATGCCCATCAGGAAACAGTATAGCTCTATGTATCATCCTGTCATTTAAATGTATTTTAAAAGAGTAAAGACTTGATAAGCTCTTTACATGTCTCTATAATGCACATACTTATTTCCCCATATATTCTTAGTTCGCCTGTAGGTTGTTTCCTTCTTTCCCCAAGTACAGTCTTTATAAACCTATTAAAATGTTATGCTATATACTTGACTGAAGGCCTAGAGTCCTGGTGATGTCTTAATGTTGCTGAATTATGTGATCAGGGAGACATGCATGTCCGTTTTCTGTAGCTCTTCAGCCTCAAACTAATTTAATAGTTTCTCTGACCACGATGTAAATCTTGGGCAGTGGAGTTTAGTGAAATGTGGGCTCCAGAAGTGTGATTAATTTAAGTAAGAACTGGCAGTTCAGATTCTAGCTGAGCTTCCAGACTGAAACGTGTGCTTCCATTATGATCCTGTTGTAAACAGTTCAGGGAATGGAATATGTCTCAGTATGTGATTTGTAAAATACTATATAGAAAGTTAGCAATTTTCAAAATTTGCATTCATTTTTTTATCTGGGGCGAAGTGAAGTACTTCTTGTGTTTGTAGGAGTAGTAGGAAGATGACAGCCCAACCAAATAATCCAGAAGACTGTTCCATGATGGATTGTCCTGCACAACATTTTCCAAAAATGTTATGCGGTCATTGGCCTTTGTGTGTAATGAAACTCCTGTCATGAGCCTCCCGCCAAGAAATGCTTGCTCTCACCAGGAGACTTGGTTCCAAACCAAAGAGCCAAATGTCAAGCAAAGGGAAACGACAGGCCTCAAAATAACTATGATACTCAGCCCTACATGGTATCATACATCTTCCAAATTCTGCTGAGCCTTACCTACTTGTAGGTAACCACACCTTTATCATGTCTGTACATGCTGTCAGTACTATTTCATAGATGGGACAGCTGGAAAACATTAAGATTTTCTCAATGACATTAATACCAGTAGAGTATGACACACAGATTGCAAGCGTGGATGATCTAATACGTACAGTAAGTTTGTGGTCTGGCCATCATGCATGGGGATGGCAAAAGGGACACCAGCTTTATTATTGCAAGAGTTATGCTTCTAAAGGAGGCATCAAGTGGCAATAAATATACCTGAGCAATACCAGCAGTTCCTTGGCACTGCTGCTTCGGAAGGGAGGGAAGCAAACTCAGGACCAAGAATGGTTCTTCCTTCTCATTCTTGTGGGCTTTCCTGGGACATTGATCATGGATATTAAGTAGCATTAACAACATTTTTTGATTGAGGGAAGCACGATCCAGCTGCAGGACTGAGACACCAGGGGGTTTTGAATCCAGTGGAAGTTGACTGAACAGAGGCCCCATCACCAGAGTTCCCACTGATTGCTAAAAGATAGGCTATTCTTTCCCCAGTTTCAAGAAGTGCAAATGAAACAACATGAATCAGCGTGCTAGCAGGATGGCCCTGCATTGCTGTAAAAATAACCAGTCCATCTATTTTCAGACATAACTCTTTACATTTGCACATACAAGACAGCACTACTACATTTTTTCAGGTCCCAACCGTGCCCCTTTATAGATGGAAACACCTGTTTGTTTTGGCAAACGTCTTTGCCGACATCAGACAACTGGGCATTAAGCAGCTGGAGCAGCTCCTTGCTTTTATGACCCAGGAGGACTATTCTTATCAGCATTGCTCCCCACAATCCTTTTTGGATCTATAAGAAAAAAAGTGTTTAATTGCTCAAAAGCTGTGTTAGAACATCATGCTCTTACTGCTAGAAATGGCTCCTCTGGCAAGAGGAAATGCAGGGCCATTGGAGGGAGACTGAGGAAATCCAGGGTAAAAGACTAAAGACTAAAAGGAAACACATTTGGCCTCAAAACCATCTTTTTACATCCTTGAGCTGGAGATGTTGCTTGAAATATGTGAGAAGATAAACCAAAATTTAGTAATTTTTCCTCCTTTTGCTTTTCTTTCCAAGGTCAGTAACTCTATTTACTTCTTTTCATCAAATAAGGTACTTGCTAAAGATGTCACTTTAAAAAAAATAAAATTCTCTGTACAAAACTTTTCATTGAGGGGATTCGATATTAAAACATATAACCAATAATTTCGCTATTAATTATGTCTGGCCTCTGCTGGCTGAGTAGTACTGGTTTGCTGTTCCCTGTGTAAAAGCCATCAGTTTATTTTCCTAAACCTAGCTGTCTTTTTAAATCATTCCGCACATCTCTCTGAACTTAAAGTAATCACTTGGTTAAACGGAAGCTTCTCTAAAGCAGATGTGTTGATAAGAGACATTTTTAAAACCTTGCATCTAGTCTCCTTTGTATTTTTCTGAAATTCGGTAATCCTCTTCCCCACTTAGCTTAGTGAGTGGCTGACCCAAAGCCAGCAGAGGTCAGAGAAAAGACTTCTTCCAAAACAACACTACAGGAAAAAGTGGACTTGGGACTTGGTGGCGTGATCATTTCTTATTTGTCCCATAGACAAATGCCATTTGATTCCAGATAGCTCACGTGAGCCATATGATACCACAAGGAAAGTCATGCTAGTACTTTGCCTTGGGCTGAGAAAACAAAATATTGGATGATACGATGTTATAAGCTGACATTTGTATAGCATGAGTGTGTAGATATAAGCAACTAAAGCTTAGGCACTTCGTTTATGTTCCATGTCTAGGCTGTTTGACAGTCACCAGATAGTTGTAGACACATTCAGGGGATGTAATTGTGTAAAGGTAAGGACGTTAAATAAGTGTCTCCACAAAGTGACTCATTCCTCCTTTCTCTTTCCATTGGCTGTAAAGGCAGCCTAGGCAAGGAGCTTACACTGGACACGTAAGATCTGGGTGATTGAAAGCTAGTAAGATGAATCCTGCTTTGTGACCTGGACAAGGGGGGTGCTTTCCTATTTATATAGCCATATCAGCCTGGCTTTTTTTGCTGCTCTTATTAATGATAATAAACAAGATATACCTGTATTTCCCAAGACAGCTTCTAGCACACAGTGGTTTCAGTCCACAGATCTCTGAAAAAGCGATTAAAATAATGACAGGCATCCAATGCTTCAAGCAGTTTAGTGCAGTGGAAATGCAAGATGAACAAAATTCTCACTTCTAGCACCTTTAGTATCTGACAGAATAGCAAAGCTCAGTGAGTCACCCTCAAACCATGCAAGATCATATGCTTCATTAGACAGGAACCACAGATATATCTCCACTGATATATAATACAGAGTGGAATATTAAAACAGATATATATTTGTTCTATTTATATTCATACTGGCAATGTGGAGAAACTGAAACATAGCAACTCCAGCTCCAGGTGGCCAGCAGGTATCAGGAAAATACTCCCTACACAGGGACTATCTCCTTGAGCTAACCAACATAGGTGAGGTGAAGAAGTCAGGGTTCAATAGCCACCTTTTTCACCCTTAACAAAGATATGTCATCAAGTACTGCTTCTGAATGTGTTCACTGTGGGGTGCATCTTTCAGTCATGGCAGTACGTGAGCCAGTCTCCTGTTTACTACCGTGTACATTGTGTGGCAGGGACAAAGGGAAGAGTATGTATGAGAAAAGCAAGAGGATATTAATGGGAAAAAACCAAATGTGTCTGCACTGCTAAATACCTTACCATATTGAAGGTGCTAAGTACCGTATGGGATAATATTACCCAGAACTAGTACCGTCTCAGGCTGACTACTTAGCTGGTGTAAATGAGTGGCATCCCACTGGTTTCTATGGAGCTTTCTGAACTGGCACTAGCAGAGGATCTGGCCCTGAAATAGCTGTAATAGAAGATCAGCATCTCTAGATCAACTTTTCTACTGACACTTTTTTTTCTTCTTGTACTTTGTCACCTTCTGAACTTAAATGCCAAAAAACCCTTCTGCTTAGCAGGACAAAACAAAAATTTGCACCCTTCCAAGCAGGACTTCAAAACATGTTGTGATCCCACACAGCCTACAAAGCACGGAAGGAAAGACACTCCATGGTTGCAAGGCAAGACATGTGGCCCAGCTCAGCACCACGGCTGACCTGCAGCGGGAAGCAGCTGACTGAGATGCTGAGACTGGGAAAGGGGAAGCACAGATTTTATCAGGTTAGGCCCAATCTTCTCAGAGGAGGTTAAGCAAGCAAACTCCATCTCTCATTAGTATGAGCCAAGCGATCATAGTTTCTTGTGTCAAATTAATGTGAGGTTCTCTACAGCAGGCTTCTGCCTACCCCTGCAGAGACATGTTGTGGTTAACTCACCTGCAGTTTGGCTCAGATGTAGAGAATTAAACACATCACTGCTAGGAAAAGTGTTCAACAAGGTCAAAGCTACATGCATTTAGGACCTGAGACAGGTATCTATACAAGTACAGAGCTGGGAGTCAAACATGTTATTTTAGTTATTGGAAGCAGTCTACCTGAAAGACCACAGAGCTCAGTGGGAACCTGCTTCTCAGCAGAATACTTCTCAGCCTGTATGAAGCTCTGGACTGCCAGAGCTAGCCTGCCTCATGCCCTGGGGTAGGTTGTTTAAAGTGAAGGTGGGTAACTCTAGACTATGCAGCAGTTCACAGTGTAGACAACCCCTCAGGATTTAAGCGTTTGGAGTTGACTCCCCAGCACGACTTCAGATTCCATAAAGGTGTTGCTTGGACGTCTCCTCTCGTGATGTTTTGTTGGCTCAGTCAGACTTCGCTTTTGAAATTTGAGGGGATCACATCACATGGTTTATCCTGCATTTACTCACGTATAACCCAGCATGACTATACATCAATCAACTAATTTTAGCAATGTTAAAACTGAAAAGAAAAGAATGATATCTCATGAATATACTGACCTACCTCCCCGCTCCAGCTTCTCTCTATCCCCCTTCAAATTCTTAACACTGTTTGGAAGGGGCTTCCAAATATTATTCAGAATTCTTTGCATTAACTTATGGCTTCCCATGGTGTTAGTGGTGCTTCTAGCCCTCACATTTATGGGGGAATTTCACAACGTATAACAATTTTGTTCCTCAATTGCTCATTTTCAGTATCCTCTGTCACCATCCGTCTTATAACTAAGTGAACAAAAATTATTTGCTTGCTTTGTTGACTTACATGAGAAGTGAGCATTGTACTACATAACCTGACATCTTTGCATAGATTTTTTGACTTGTACCGCAGAATGATGCTAAGCTTTCATAGGTGCTGAACACTGCAGTAAGAGATGACTCAACAGTGAAGGAAAGGGCACTTGTCAAAAATCTCATTGTGAAAGTGCCAGTGTAGCTTATAGGTGTCATGTCATAAGAGAAAGGCCATCAACATTATATTCTTCCTCCTATCCTTTGGATAGGATAAGAATATTCTGCAAAAATAGTCTTTCTCGCTTGTTTTGTCCCCACAGTTTAAAAAGAAAAATCAAGGCAGTTGTGGGGGTTTTTTTAATTTTTTAACTCTTTTCCCTATAATGAGAAACGCAGTGATGCATAGGCTGAAAGAGGATTATAATATTTTATATATTCTGTAGTTCTTCAGACCTGTTGGGGAAAGAATTAGTAATGTATCTATATATCTGGTAAAAATATCTCAGTGACCTCATACTCACATTTGTGTAAACATCACCTCATCAGTTCCAGATACTTATACAGGAAACAAATCTGAATGCTACTCTAGTGTTCTATACTTAGGCAGGTCAGCCGGCATATGTCTGGTCTGTAAATACCCAGTTTTACTTGGGTCCTTATTTTAAGGTTTCTCTCTTAAGAGTTTGCTGCAAACATGCCCTCAGCATTTGCCAGTGTGCCTTTCTCAAAGCAACTTGTCCCTGAGGGTTCCCATTAAAAGCTTTATTAAACAAAAGCCAAATACAAAGAAAAGCTATACTGGTTGGTAAAGGCTTAGTCAGGATTGAATTACTAAATATTGCCATAATAGTCCTGAACTGACAAAGTGAGTATCAAATGATTTTTCTTAGCTGTCAGTCACTGTGGTATGTGACCACAGTTTGCTCTATGTCCCAATCCCCATCTTGCTAACAGGTTTCTAAAGTCAAACTTCTCGTTCAGACTTTTCCTGATAATCTTTCCTAATGGACTGTAGTATGCAGAACAGACTTCTGACTTCTTTATAGCTTTGGGGAGTGTGTGTTTATAGTGACATAATAAATTGTATGCTGCCTGGTGCAACAACACAATGCTTGCAATTCTTTTGAACAGATAACCCTGACTGCGTCACGTGCTTAATTTTCCAGTTGTGAAGTAAAATAAGGAGGGAGTGTAATAAAAGAAGGTACATGTTGCAAAAATAAATGCAAAAAATAGCAACAATTACAACTTGAGCCTTTAGTTAATATTTTTTACATTTTAAAAAAATATATTCCCTGTGATAGATTTCAGGTGCTTGTACATGCAAACAGCATGAAATTAGGGAAAAAATATAAAATCTTTAGAAATGTGAAAAACACTCTGGATTGCTAAGTTCAAGCTTCTAGAAAGACAGAATATTATACGTCCTCTAGAGAGACAGAATGTAATGATTTAGTATGTAGAAAACTGCCTATATTAGAGGACTTTTTAGCAGCATTATTAGCAGGGTTACCCAAAGGTACAGATTAAAACCACTTTGGCTTTATGCAGGCTATCTTCACCACCAAAAGAAGCAAGTCATGTATTCATAACTGTATTGCTGTCTGGGGAGGTATGAATGATGATGACCGGCCTTCCCTAAGTGATTTGCTTAAAGCTATAATCCATACAAGCAACAGCAGAAAATAAATTTGAATCATCAGTCATTCTATGCAGTCATTGGATCAACTTTCTCCAACAGCTGTCTGATTTTGTTTGCTTTCTCATACTACATGTGTATCACTGGGCTGTTGTCTTTTCTTTTTGTCTTTTTTTTTTTTTTTTTTTAATGCAGATAGTGAAGTTTCCTGTGCAGATTCAGACAGCATTCTTTCAGCCATCATAATGGAAACAAAGAATCAAGAGGGCTTAAATTATTTGGTATTAGTCAAAGACAGCAACCAAGATCAAGGAAGCATCAATTCTGCTGAACTTAGTTAAGTCTCATTCCCTCTGCTTGAAGGAAAGAGAGAAAGAAGAGAAAAAACTCTACCAAAGAAAATATAAACCAAGGAAAACATTCTGCACATCATCTTGCTTACATAGATGTCTTAAGAAAACCAGCAACTCTAAAAAACTCTACAACTACAAAAAAAAAATCACGAGGTACTTAATGATCTGTAGTGGAATAAGACAACAAAAGATTTTGATTTTATACATGTTACAGTTTGGGTGTTTCACGGGAGATAGTTTAAGAGAATAAAACAGGTAATCAGCAAGTGATTTTACTGTAGTGTTGATTAAATTTACACAATCACATATGCCTCAGACACAGACAATCCTTTCAAAAAAGCAGTACCAGTATGCTGTATCAAAGAAGGGACCAACTTGCCCATGAACAGAAAAATCTGTTGAATTCTAGCTTCACTCTGCACAAACAAGATATTATGAATTGAAAAAGTAGCATAAATTCTTGCTATATTTTTATAAACTCTAAAACAGAAAGCAAATGAAGAAGGGTGACTGGGTTGTCCACTGCTGGGGATGCTCTATTTCACTATTTAATTTAAACAAATGCTTGCAGTCATCTTGAAAGTTAAGTTGCACAGAGATTGGTCTCTCAGTCTAGACAGTCCAGTTTTCTTACATTTCTTTACCTTTCCCTTTCTATCAGGCTGTGTGAAGGGAGATACTTTCCCTTGGTATGTTTGAAGATCAAGTCAAAGTTTATAATAAAATGATAGATAAACCATTACTGAAAAAAAAAGACATCAATAAACTTTTCAAAACATTTAATCACAAACAGTAGTTTGCAAATTATGCAGAGCTATTCACTGACATCTGCCAGGAGGCTGGAAATGCACAAATATATTTTATGCAAATATTTGATAACAGGGGACACTGAAAAGTAATAAAGGCACTATCTGATGTCAGAACGTATACATTTTTAAGATGCAAGTGCACTGAAATCAAGCTTCAAAGTTTCTTAAAAGGAGATCCAACATAGATGAACAAGAGATTTAGGTTTTGGGCATTTTACTCAAATGAAATAGAAATTGAGAGCTTTTGAATTAGAATTCTTCAAAGACCCTGACAAAGCCCGTTCAAGCAGTTTATAATTATATAAATACTTTTTCTTCATCTACAAATTAGTATAAAAACCAGATTTGCTAATAACAACAATTGCAGCACTTTACTATGCTCACCAAACTGTGACAGATAAATAAATACTGTATAATGTTTTCTTCCTCTTCTACTGCTGCTTGATTGATTGTACAGCCATTCCTTCCATTTCAGTAGTTTAAACATGAGTAACATTTACTAACCAATAGCAAGTGCTAGCTAGAAACCAGGAAGATCCCCGTTCTATAGTCACCACACCTGGATGACTTCACATGCAAGCATTAATTCCACTTACTTCAAGAGGACTGCTCAGTCAGCAAGCCACAAGCAAAGATTCTGGAAAACAGCAAGTTTTATATGATATCTTTTTCTTTAGCAGGAGAAACTTTTGATCCTACCAAAATTTTGTCTAGGCAACAACTTTCACAGGACATGTGACCACCTCTGTGACATGATAACCCAACTTGAATCAGTTTTGTGTCAGTCTGAGTTGGAAGAAAATCATGCAAGAGCCTATCCAACATGGGTAAACTGGGTTAGTGGGTAAGGTGAGCATCAGTGACAGACAACAGTCAGAAGTAACACCCCTGAGGTGTTGAAGTAGTGACAAATACCCAAAGCAACACAGAAAGTACAGAGGGGGAGGTAAGTCTTGTTTTGTCCACATTTTCTAAGTGTTGCAAAACAAGACTAGTTTTAATGGACAATTTATCACAGTGTGATGAGGAAGAAAGTGTCAAGTTTAATGCATTGCCGATGAATGAAAACTCAGGATACTGACCAGTGATCTATACCTTTTGCACCTAATAGTATGAAATGTATTGGACTGGATAAACTATAAATCTCTCAATCCAAATGCAAGGATTCTGATCTACAACTTGCTGAAATCTGTGACAGGCACAATACCTAACCTTCCCCTTTAGTTCAGTGATCTGAGACACACTCAGTGATACAATATCACCTCTGAGCATGACCTTATGCATCGCTCCATTCTCCTTCTCTCATTTCTCTGCCTTAGAGGAGTAAGTATGCAAATGCAACTATTTCACTGAGCTGTGGTAAAGCTGAATTTGATGTGTGCAAACCTACCTCACTTGCATCCACTCATGATGTCGCTTCAGAGAGTTTCTTAATCCCTCATGTTTCTGTATCACCCTTTTCTTTACACATCTTCATCTTTTCACCTTTTGTATCTCATGGAAATGATGCTTCCTCTTTTCATTCAAACTTTTCATGATCATTCACATTTTACACATCAACTTTTATTCATTACCAGGAGAACACCTCTTGTCTTCAAGCAGCCAGCCCTTCATGACAGTTTTCACAGCTACTGTTGGAGACAGTGGGGGAAACACACATGCAAGACGTGACAAGAATGAAAGACTGTTTTAGCAGATTTACTCTTGGGCAGGAAAATGGGCACTGCCTGGCCTGTGTTTGTCTCTGATAGTTGAGTTGGTATCTCCTCCTGTGGCAGATCAAGGGAAAGAGTTAAGAAAGCCTTGAGTTCCAATGCCTTGAGTTTCAAGGCTGTATGTTTTTAAATAAGTGTAAAAAGGTTTATGGGTGATAATGTCATTTAAAGGAAATATGCGTTTAAGGAAGAAAAGAATCCTGACATACAGGAAGGGTTAAATGTGAGATAAGGGTACAAGTGAAGCAGTTGAGACCAGACTTGTGTGATGTCCTGTTGAGAGACTCATCCTCAAACATAGAGGCAATAACATGTGTTTTTACCTTCGTCATTTAAAGTGTACAGTGAGGCGGAGTCTAGGGTGTGATATCTACACAGTAAGAGGAATTCCTTCTGGAACCCCTCATAAGCCAGACCAAACCACCTAAATAAGAGGAGAAACCTGTACTGGGAAGGTTCCCTCTGCAAGAGCTGGAGGAACCAGAAAATAACATCTGAAGTCAGAATCATAAAATGCATAGGGGTTCCTGTCAGCAGTTCCAAAATCTTCTTAACAAAAGCATTATTCTCAGGCTAGTATAAAGCAGATGGACTCAATCTTCACCTGATGTAAATCAGGTTAATTATGTTAAGCTATGCTGATGTACAGGTGTGGAAAAACTGCCTTCAAATCTGTAGCTTCTCAAGATTTGGACTGAGACAGGTAGACTTCTGCCCAGTCATTTCCTGAGAAAAAATTGTCTAATGTCCCTAAGCCTTTTCTCCATTTTATTGCCAAGCATGTCATTAAATGGCATGGAGTATCTCTTTGGTTAGTTTGAGCCAT
This sequence comes from Actenoides lindsayi, assembly GCA_025331215.1. Lineage (NCBI taxonomy): Eukaryota > Metazoa > Chordata > Aves > Coraciiformes > Alcedinidae > Actenoides > Actenoides lindsayi. The sequence continues at coordinate 14,338 of WTSP01000390.1, read as the reverse complement.
CTCCCTGGTTGTGTCCCCTCTCAACCTCTCATGCACCCCCAGTCTATTCATTGAGGGATGAGGGAGCAGGGACAGAACAAGAAGCAGAAAATGCTTTGATGCTGTACAAACACTTTTCAGCAATAACTAAAACACTAGTGTGTTATCAGTACTGTTTTAGTCACAAATCTAAAGCACACCACAAGATGAGCTGCTGGGAAAAAAATACAAAGTCCAACCCAGTACAGTCTCTAATCTGCCCAGGAAAAGGAGATGTATGTCCTCAGGCGCTCTTCAGGAGATGCCTTAGGTGAGTCTCTGGGTCACAGCCGGTTACTGTGTGAGGGGCTTCCTTGCCCCTTGATGCCAGCACAGACACTTCGCGAGATCGCTGAGCAACGATGGTGAGCACATTGCAGGATGAGATACCACACAGTACCCACTAGTGCTGGGCTCTCAAATGGCAATAACTGAACCCTGAGCTTGAACAGACATAGAAATGATATTTGGTTTTAGTTAGCTTACCTTTCTACACAAAGTTGATCTTAATTCAGCTATAAAAGACTATATAGTTGCTATAAAAAAAGAATGTCTGTAAAATAGGCCTGATAGGTCTGTTGATGATTAAAAAGTTCTACTTCACCTTAATTTCTTTTAATCGATTCTTGAAATTTTTCCTTACATACACACACTGGAGTGAGTTGCAGGAGCTTGCATACCAGGTGGATTTTTCAAACCATCATGGCTCTATTTATAATGACACTTGGCACCTCTAACTGACATTATGTTTTAAGTCTAATAAATAACTAGAAACCCAGTGCATCAAAGCCAAGTGATGATGCCAAAATATTGTCATTATTGCCAGCGATATGCCATCGTATAAAATAACCTTTTTTATAATGTGTTAACTACTACTTCAGATGATGTCTTCCATTTGGAAGACGTTCATCACTGCCTTCTATCTCTTATGGTAAGAATGGAGCTGAAAAATAACCACTCTCTATCTGGATACTAGTTTCTTCTGCAATGCTATTGACACAGCTGGATCATTTTTTTCCTCCTTTTTTTTTCTCTCCTATCTTCCCTGACAGTACAAGTCACTTAGTGCTCATTAAAGATGAGGCCACTTTAACAGCTTTGTTGTCCTATGCAGTAGAGTAAGCAACTGCAGTTTCCTCTTCATCCATCCCATAGGAAACTTAGTGGAGTTTCAACATCATTTTGTAGCTCAAAAATCTCACGGCTCTGATTAATCTCCTGGTGTATTTCTTTTCATGTATCCAATGTAAACATCTTTCCAGGAGAGCTGACCATGTATAAATCGTCAGTAATTTCCAGTCACAAATATATTTAGCTTGTCTTACAGAGAAACAGGAGAGGCAGAGCTCTGGGAGTCACCGAATTGACCTTTTATGAGAATATCTTCTTTCATGTCTTCATATGTCTTCAGTCTGACATCACCACATTCCCAAGGATGGAAACCTACTCCACACAGTGCAGCCTTGTGTTCTTCAGTTAGGACCTTACCAGTTTCATGCTTTCCTCAGTTTGTCTGCTAACATAGTCTTTATTATCTTAACAGAGGTATCACTCCATCATTTTTGAATCAATTCCTTAAAGCAGGAAGAATTATCCTCTACCTGAATCTACTGAAACAAAATTAGTGGCTTTGATAAACCACAGTCAGTTGTCAAACACATTCTCTGGCCTACTCCACTCTGAAATGGCTCTTGGCTTTAATGGTAACATCACCAGAATAGACTGTTATTTCTCTTCACAGAAGCAAGCTGAGAAAGGACTATTGGCCCTACTTCTTATCAGTATTCAAGGTTGGCATTAGTTAATTAACACAGACATCAAAAAAAGAGGGAAAACCAACACATTTAGAAATATCTTTCAGAGACTTTGTACATTTAATCATGTGATCTTGCAGCAGTAAGTTTAGGTGGTCACTAAGGACTGGGTCAGGTGTCACCCCAAAAAGGGTTTGACTTTACTGTAGCTCAGCTGTCAGGCCTGCATGCAGTTGTCATACCGCCACCAAAATCAAGCTTTCCCACTCCTCACTTTTGGGTTGCTCCTAATTCTTTTCGGATCTTTTCTCCAGGGAGTGCTTTCCGCAATGCCTACTTGTCTCCATATAGTAATGAATTTCTGAGGAAAAGTGTTACTAAAAACCTCCTCAGAATTCTTTGATTCAATTTTATATTATATGATGAGTGAAATATTTGATCTCAATGAAAGCAGTGTAAGAAAAGTTTGTGACAAAGTTACTAGAGTTGCAAATGTCCTATTGCTACTTGTGTTTGTGCAGTTGTGTTTTGATTCAGCTCATAGACTCCTGCAACTTCAAAGTAGTAAATATGCTTCTGGGGAACGAGAAGCAAAAAAAGAAATGTGAGTAGCAAGATGGTTTTTAAGAGACAGGCCTATATGCAAAAAGTTTGGACTGTGACTAGAAACTTATGACTGTTACTATGCAAATATAAAACCTGCAGATTCTTATCTGATTTACACATTTTTTTCCAAAATTGTAAGAATGGCAAGATAAGTGGCAAAGCAAAGCAATAAAGTGCCCTGGGAAATACACTTGCAAAGAGGATAATCAAAACCAAATACAAGTGCCCTCTTAAACACAGGATTTGTGTTTTCTTAGCAGAATAAACTCTCTGTCTCGACTCTCTGTGCTCTCTCTGAAGTGGAGGTCATGGCTAGTGACAACTGGGAGCTGTTCCTGGAGGCTTTCTTGCCTTTTTAGGTTATGAGGGTCTCTGTGTGTTTAGGATAATATGATTGACAGCTCCACTCCGGCCCCAATTAGCACCCTATAATTTATTAGCTTCTGCTTTCAGATTATGCGCTAACTTCACAAATATTTCAACCACGGAAACAGCAGCTATCAAGTGTCTCTTTTCTGATCCAGCTCACAGGGACTGCAGTTAACTACAAGGAGGGAGCTGTGCAGGTCTGTCAAGAGAGAATAATCATTTGTGCCTGTGTGCAACTAGGACTGTCAAAGTTCTTTAGGACTCAGCTTGTGGAAAAAAGGGGTTGTTCCACCGAATCGGGGATTAGTGTTTGGTTCCTACTACGGGGATGTGGTGCAAAACTAAGACCAGTGTGCTGGCTTTTCTGGAAAGGGTCTATGTTTGCCCAGTTCTGTTTATTATAGAAATACTGTTGCTCCAACTACATGCAAACAGCATTGATCAGAAAATTGGTGTCCCTCCTAACACCACTTTGCTCCTCATCGCTGCAGAGTGAAGCCAGAATAATAAATGCAGGAGGGAAGAGGCTGGGTGAGAGCAGCAGAATAGAGAGGGAATGAGTTGCAGGCAGTGTCAGAGTTGAGGCCAAGAAGTCAAGAAGAGGAGAAGTTAAGAAGACAGGGAGGGTGTGATGAATGAGAAGGGTGCCTTGCAGCTGTATCTGGCCCAGGTAAGGCAGGAGGAAGTGTGCCATGAATGGGGAGATGGGGCACCCTCAGTAATGTCCAATGCAGTACTACATCTCCTAATGGAGCAGCTGTCCTGTTTGGTGCTTTTCCTGCCTTTACCGTGAGTGTAAATAGACAACTGACACACCCCTAAAGAAACACTCTGGTCTTCAGTCAACCTGTGTTTTTGTGGGCTGAAATCAAGCATGGCAAAAGGAGGTGCCCATTCACAACAGCGGGGCCTAGAGACGTGCACCCTGCACCCCTGCACTGGCTCCTCCAGCACCTTCCCTGTCTGTCACAGGACCTGATGCAGAGACAACAGGGGCAAGAGGAGGGAGACATGACACCACAGTGCCTCTGTTACAGCCCACACTAACAAGTTTGGTGCTCATTATTCATGGATTATGCTTGGCTAAGGAAGCAGTAGAAGGTGCTGCAAAGGTAACTCCTTCTGTACAATTAGAGGTGGACATGAACAGGGGGACCCTTCTAGGCTGAGCTGCTTTTCTGTATAGTTGACTTCTTCTGTACAGTCTTACTGTGCTGGGAACTAAATTAACAATACAGTTTCCAAGGCTGTAGCCCCAAAACTTTAGGGCTTACTGAAGTAAAGCTTTTCCTTTTTATTCTTTTTCTTTTTTCTTCCTCTCTCTTTTATTTTTCTTTTTTTTTTTTTCTTCTTGTCACTTTCTTTGTCTCTTTCTCTTTTTTTTATTTATTTTATTTTCCTTTTTATTTTTCTGTTAACAATCACATATTCCCATTTTCCTATGCAAAATTGCCTAGCCTACAAAATCAATCCTGCTGCAACTGCTCCTCTGGGTGGCAGGCCAGGGAAGCCAGCCAGGACACCACAATCCCCCAGAGGAGCTGGCTCATCGTCTGTAATCAGAAGGGCATGCTAATTACAACCCTTGCCCAGAAAAAGATGCACAAGAACTGCCAATCAGAGAATTGTGGTGCATCCAAAGCCATCAGCAGCATTTTCCTCCCTTCTATGAAGGGACCAACCTTTAAGCTGGAGCTGGAGCTTGTCATAGGGACAACCTAAATAGGACTTCAAAGGGAAGGCGAGAAGGGATAGCAGTGCCTCCTGACCCAAGGAGGAGACAGGGCAGATACATTTCCCTAGAGATCTTGCATCACAAAGTCCAGGGGAGTCACAGGGGATTGCTCAGACTCTCACCCTCTCTCTCCTCTCCTCCTCCTCCTCTGCTGGGGGCTCCTATAGAAAACCCACTGGAAAAAGAGGTAGGAAGTAACCGATAACACCCTAAAGCTCTCCAACATTAGACTATAAGTGCAGATACACATATACATGTGTCCAAGAGCTCTGTGCTGTGTTCTTGCAACTGCAGCTATACTGAAGTAAAATGCTAATTAAAATAAAGTGGTGACTGTGACCATAAATACTATGTCCCATCCCCACTTCCATTCTTCCACTGACAGATCACTGTTAACCTTAGAGTTCATTAAAATGGTATTCCTTCATGCTTTGCTAATTTTCAGTTACTTTCAAAATGGGAAATAAATACCTGCAGTGAATATTCTGAAAATTCACTTTGCAAACACCTACAGGCTGCTCTCACTGGGCAACAGCGAGTACTCTTGCTATTCCCAGTTTTGCTGTGCTCTGTAGCAGCTCCTCCTCTTCTGCCTCCTTCCCTGGACTCTGCACAGACAGGTCGGGAGCTAGTTGTTCTTCTGTCCCTGTCAGGCTAGCCTGTTTGTTAGGTGGGTGGCTAGAGAGCACAAGCCAGAGCTAACCTCTGCAGGGCACTCGGAAAGGGGCAGCAGGAACATTTCCCCTTCAGGCTGCAGGTCTGGAGACTCACAGCCCTACTCTTCTGATATGTAACAAGAATGTGACAGATAAGACATATGTAACATGTTAAGGAGAGTTTCTTTTGTATTTCCGGGTTCCCTGCAAGCATTCATGATTAAGCAAGTAATAACCTATCACTCAAAGAGGAATAAAACAGACTTGTGAAGTGGCACAGAGGTTATTTGCACTGTTACTGCACTAGAAGCTGTGGCTCAAGTCCTGCAAAGACTCATACCCAAGCCTTAAAGCCTGGTGCTGCGAGCAGTCCCCCTGCAGTCAGAATAACACCAAGTGAGCAGACCACTGCAAGGGTGAGCTAAAATAGGGCACACATGCTTTCAGGCTGCAGTCCAGAGTTAGAAGCATTTTTAAGATGTTGTTTGTACATCTAACACCTCGAGCCACAATCTTGACTTTGGTGTTTGGATGCTCTCACAATACAACAATAAAAAGGAGTACCTGGAGAACAAATATTGAAACCAATATTCCTGTATTCATTGAAGAAATTCTCATGCTTGAAAATGTTCACAGTCAAAATGTAAATTGTAAATGCCAATGAAGTAAATTACTGGGTTTTGCTTACATTGAATATTCAGGGCCCAGCCTTCCTCATTATGAATTGGAGAGGGGGGAAAAGAAAGAAAAAAAGAAACAATAGTTGAAAAAAAATTAAACTGTTGAAAAAAAATTAAACCATTGAAAAAAAGAAGCACAACCAATGACAGATGACAGATCCAGATTAATCTTTTTTAAAAAGATGATATTTTAAAACAGCCTAAAAAAACCCACAGGCAAATGCTCACACAATGATCCTGTTATCTCTAAGCCTCTGCAGAAATAAAGTTAAATGCCATTTTTAGTTACTTTTCTCCTGCAAAGTGCTGTTAATTTCTTTCTTGATAGAGGCCTCGGAACATTTTTAGTTTAACCAGCAATATCAATTCTGGAGTCCTTCCCTTGCCCTTTACAGCTTGTCTGGGCTCTGGCTAATTGGAGGCTGGCTGAAAATGAAATGCTCAGGAGTATGTCTGGCTGAAGGAATCACGGCAAGTGACCTCCTGTCATTTGCCAAGCTCTGGCCAGGGATGCTCTGCACATGTTGCTCCTTGCCAGCGTGTCACAGTATTGACTCACTCTGCTTTAACATACTCTTACTATTAGGATTCCTATTCTTTCCCAGAAATGGAGCTATTGCTGAGCTGAAACCTAAGAGAAGCAAGTTTGGGTTATTCACAGCTCTGTTTCTGACATGGTGAACATCATGCCAGATTACAAGAGAGTCCTGAAAGGTAAAAACTCCGATCACAGCAAGGAAGTCCATTTTCTACTGCTTCGTCTTGTGTCAGTGCAGTAATATTAGGACTCTTTTCTTAACATGCATGGAACTTTGTCAGCCTTCAAAGACATAACATTAAGAAAAAACAGAAAAAAACCAAAAAACATGGTAGTGTTTGGATCAGATATTTTGCCTGTAAAAAAGTAATCTTTTAAGTATAGGAGATAATTGTCATTTCTGCACCATTTCACTAATTATTCATCACCCTGTAATAACATTTTAATTTTACCAGTGCAATATCAATGCTGAACACTACAGTCCCCTCTTCTATTAGTTTTATGAAGAAACATCTGTTATTATGGAGCATCCCTCTTACTTTAACCCATCTCACAGATACACTGTACACTGAAATGTAACACAGCAACAATCTTGTATTTTTTTTATCTTTTGTATTTATCATTCTATTTTTTACTCACTGAGACAGTATTTTCAGCTGCTTGGATTTCTATTTATCTTTAATGCAAAGTAATAAAATAACTCACTTCGTCCATGTGACAGGTATTTTTCCTATTTCATTCTGAAGTTTCCAGTTTGCTTTATTTCTCTTATTTAGCTTTAACTCTTCACAAAAATGCACAGGGTGAAAGAAGGAGATACCTTTAATGCAGCCTTCCTACTGTTAAATTAGATATCCCCCCCTTTCAAAAAAAAAACCCCAAAAGAACTATTAAAGTGACAAAATGACAGCAACAAGTAGACAAAGAGAAATGTTAGAGGCAACTAAGACTTATTGTCCATCACGTGCCTTTCCTGGTGTTCCCCTTAAAGGCTGCTGGGTTGAGGATGAGCCACTCTTCACAAGTTTCCTTCCTCCCCTTGCTTTAAGAGGGGTTTATTTTCACCAGAAATTGTTTCTTGTAAAAAACAAACAAACAAACAAACAAACAAAAACAAAAACCAAACAACTGTTATATATCCAATGTAAATGTTGTGCCAGACTCTGAGAAGTGCCACCTTGTTTTTTAGCCTTTCTGGGGTTTGAGCAGTTGTGAATGGAACAGCTGCATCTCTGTAAGCCCAGGGCAGGTGGCCCCAGGCAGACACTTGCCACTCACAGCCACAAAGATGAAAAATCTACCAGTTCCTTGATAGTCCAAAATATTTGTGAGTTCCAGTTTCTTCTCCTTCTACTTTTTGCTAATGTAAAAATCAAGTTCATAACTAAGTAGCTTTCCCATGTTTGCATTCAAGAAGTAATTTTCACTGCCATAAAAAAATATTCACACCATCAAAAAAAAAAAAAAAAAAAAAAAAGACCACAATTTCCTTTGCCCCCAGTATGAAGGCCAGTGGTTTTGCATCACCATCCATGGTGTCTTTTGACTCTTTTAGAGTAGTCTGACTACAGTTTTGGGTGTGGCATCTGCTTAAATAGAAGTTCATTGTCTTTGGCTCTCCTCTTGCGGCAGAAGGATTTTCCTCTCCAAAATAAGTCTAAAGTACCATCCTTGCAATGCCAGGTCCTTTTAAGTCCTGTTGTCTTTTCCTGAGCTGCAGGGCCATGGTGGGCTTGGAAAAGGGCAAGGGGGGATCTGAGAGTCTTTGAGTCTGCACATCAGCTCAGAAGGGATCCACCACAGAAGGAGTAACGGCGAGCTGCAAACCAAGATCAGAAGCTGTTACAAACTGACCCGATTTCAGCTCTGAATGCCACCATGTCTAACAGGCAGAGATCTACAGGGGAGAGCCAGGGGAAGAAGAGTGAAGGACAGCTCTAAAACCAGTATAGATCCTTGCTTTTATCCTGAGGCTGCAAACCTGAGAATGGAGAGAAGAAAAAAAAAAAAGGAAGAAAAATAGGTACAGGCATTTAAGGACAGAGAAAGACAAACTGCATTTCTTCAGGCTGAGATCAGAGAATCAGTCTAAAGTATGGGCTACCCAGAGCCCCAGGAGGACATGAAGCAAGGAGAAGAGCCCAAGCTAGAATAGAGACAGGCACACATCCCTCCTGCCTAAAGCGAGGCCACTGTAAGGAGTCATTTGTGGTTGTGATAACCCAACATAAAGCATGGAAAACTGCTGCCAGAGAGGCCTTTCCTTGCCTCCACAACCACTGATTTAGGAGCTGTCACTGCTGTCTATGCCTCTGTCACATTTTTGTCACCTCTAAGGCTACACAGCCTTACTACCAGGCACGCCACCAGGCACAGGGTTACCAGGAGAAAACCATTGCCCTTCAGCAAACACAGCTGGGCTTTCCTCTCAAAAACTGGGAGGGAAAAATAAGTAAAGAGAGGGGGTAATTCATGAACCTGTGCAGAATCTAGAAATCTCTGCTGTGGCCACCCACTCTCCTTCCCTCAGGGCAACCCGTGGAAGGAGCCAAGTAGCGACCTTTGTGGTGACTTTGGCCTGTTCCCAGGTCTCCTTGCTCAAGCCAAGAGCAGCACCAGGGTCAGGACAGGAGTACCTCAAAGCAACCTATATTTGCTTCAGGGCATGTTTGCAGGTGCCAGAAATTCAAAGGCATTGTGGGAGGGTGATGTGTTGGCCTGTCCAGTTCTCTCTCCTCTTCCTCACTTGCCTGGCATGAGACCCCCCAAGAAGGGCACCCAGGCCAGAGCTCAGGTGTTTCCCATCGGGGTTCCACCCCCAGTTTATTCCCCCACAGCAGCATGCCAGTTGCCCCATCACTAGGGGTTCCTTCCCTACTATGGATGTTGTGAGGGAGGCAGGGGTCAGGGGTGCAGCTGAGTTGAGGGACCCAGATGCACCAAAGGCAGCTGTTTACCTGCATCTACATTGAGGCCAAGGCTCTGTGCCATGTCCCCCGCTGCACCGGGGAAGGATCCTGGCGTTGTCCAGGCTGTGGCAGCACCTGCCTCGCTCTTGCCCAGTTCACAGGGGGGACTGACCGGTGTGGGTACGGAGGCAGGGGGGAGGCGGTGGGGCCGGACGGAGGCGGTGGGCACCAGGAGCGAGCCGTAGCGTGGGTCGAAGTGGGGCCCGTAGACCTCGTGCATGGTGGCGGGGCGGGGGTAGGCAGTGCTCTGTGTCCCAATGTAGGGGTGGTGGTGGTGGTGGTGGTGGTGGTGGGCATGGTGCCAGGGCTCGGGGCCACCTTGGTGCAGGTGGCCATGCAGAGAGGCAGGTGCGTAGGGGTCAGCTGTGGCAAAGGGCAGCTCGCTGTGAGCAGCAGCTGCCAGTGGGCTGCTCAGGGTGGCTGGGACCGAAGAGGGCTGGTAGGTGCTGTTCCAGAAGGATGGTGGGAAGCTGCGCTGGCTCATTGGGAAGGAGCCATCTGGGTGAAGGGAGCAGGAAAGAAAGGAAAGGCAGCATAAGCACACCCTGCAAGCCCTGATCTCCTTTCCCTAGGGCTCCACACCTCCCCAGATCCCCCCAAACCAGCCCTCACATTCCCAAACTGCCAAACACAAGAAACTGCTCTCAGTAAGTACAGATTCCTCTCCGGCTAAATATCCAACACAACTAGCCCAGGGCTTACTCATGAAACTGGAACTATTTGCTCCAGGTTTCTCTTAGTATGTATCTGGGGAAAAGGTTCTCTGGAGATTGGCTGGGAAAAGGACAAGGACCCCACATTTTTTTTTTGCCTGGTAAGCAGTGTGCAAGAAGCACTAATCATTATTAATAGCAGAGACATTACACTTTACTAATTGGGAATGCACACTGTTCCCAAGACAAATAAAAACGTGCTCCTGACACATGTTTGCCAGGGAGATATGTAAGCTCTGCGCTCTGGCATTACTCAGGAGAAAGGGAAGCGGTTCATGATGAGCAAAGAACTCTCCTCTCCTGCCATCAATTCCAGTGCTGAATACCTATTGACCATGAAATATTTAAACTACTATTTCATGCTACCGACAGCATTTCATGGCATGGTGGGGAAATTGTGTCTCAGCTAGGCAGGCAGCCTTATGAGGGAAGATCCCTAAAACTGCCCCAAAAGAAGTGACTCCCCTAAGTCTCCAGTGGGTGGAGGACGAGGATGGTTATTCCCCTCTGCCCTGGGTAACCCCACCAGCCTGATCAGGATGAATTGAGTGTGACTATGAAGAACAGCATATCAGCTGCCCCCCAGCCTTGACGGCACAGGGCCACCACAGTAGGCAGTTCTGAAAGCCCTCATTTTCAGAAATGTAGGGTCCTTGTCTCTGCTCCAGCAGTAACCAGGGTGGTGATATGTGTAGGGCAAGGTACAGGGTTTTGAAAGTGGGAAGCCGATGAGATGGTTCCCACATTTGCTTTTTGCATTTTTCCCATCTTCGACTACCACCATGCTAAACTTCGAGCTGCCTCAGCAGGGTCAGCAGGAGAGGTGCTTGGCGCTGCCACAGAGAGGGGGTCCCTCCACAGCTAGTTTGGTTGCAGCCCCCACCAGGTAAAACTCCTGCGGTATAAAGATGTAAAGTTTCCCCGACCGACTCCAAGGCCACTTCCCCCCGAGCCACCGCAGCCCGGCGTGAACCGAAGGGGTTTTTCTTTTCTTTCTTCCCCTAAAAGCTCAAGCCGCCTGCGGCTCCCGGTACGGCACAGCCGTGTCCCAGGGGCTGCCTACTGGGCACCTGCGGCCAGAGGAAGGGAAGAGGGTGCTCCAAAGGGGACCCCGCCTCCCTGCGCGCCCTCCCGCACCCCTCCGCGCCGCGCTGAGCTCTCACCCCTCCAGGAGCCGGCGTTCCGCGCCGCCTTCGAGCTGCCAAGCGAGAAGCTGCTGGGCTGGCTGAGAGCCCGGCTGAAGTGCTCGTCCACCACGGCGCTGATGTCCCCCTGGAAGTAGGTGAAAAGGACGCAGCGGGAACTGATGTACTCGGCCTCGGGGGGTCGCTCCTTCTCGGGGCTGCAGTCCTCCTCCTTGATGCTGGCTGCGGGGTGGCTGGAGAAAGAGCTGCTGGCGCTGGCGCTGCTGCTGCTCTCCGGGGCTTCTTGCATTTTGGAGTAAAAGGCGAGTTTCTAGAGGAAAGAGGGAGGGAAGAAAGGAAGGAAGAAAGGAAGGAAAGAAAATAGAGCCGGTTACACAGCGCATCTTGCTGCGCTGGCCCGTCTTGCGCCAGCCGGGATGCAGCGCCGAGCCCGCTCCCGCGATCTTACCGAGAGGATGCAAAAGTCTGGTCCTCGGCTGCCAGCTATCCCTCCCCCCAGTGTAGCTGCATATCTGCTCCACCTCGGGTAGGCAGCGGTGAGGCTGCAAACAGGGCTGGGGGCCTGAAACCCAGAGGTGCTGACCGGGATGGAGCAAGGCAGCCTCCGTCGGGGGCAGGGGCAGCCGGACGGGGGTTACAGGAGCGGGTCCCCAGCACGAAGTCCCGCGCAAGCTGGGGCTTTGAAGGCCGGGTCCTGGGGGGACGGCAGCCACCAAGGGGCTGAGATACGGGGAGTGAGGCGGGAGGTGCTGGCAGGTGGCGGAAGGAAGGGTACCCGCGGCGCAGAGCCGGCAGCAGGGTCTGGCTTGCAAAATCTGCTCCAAAGTGTGTCCTGTAACCCACATCAGCGAGGAGGAGGAAGGGGAAAAAATGACTGTAAACTGCAAACACTTCCCAGGGAAAAAAAGTAAAAAAAAAATAAAATAAATAAAATAAGGCATTTCCCTGGCCAGCAAGAATCTCCAGGTATTTCCTACAAGATTGTTCTGTTTTCACTGGATTCTGCTGGGTGGGTAAACAGCGGGCATTGAGAAGTTTGCTAGATGTTTCCCATCTTCTCTTTATCCGAGCTAGCGTGTCTGCAGCTGCTGGGAGTTCCTTAGAAATAAGTGGCGGGATACGGAGCCCGGGCTTGGTCTTTGCGGGCAGATCCGTGGGGCGGGCGGCGGGGGAAGCACCGAAGAGACGGGACAGAGCCCGGGGCCAAGAAGACACGCGAGATATTTAATAATGTCACCCCTTCGTGACGACCGCGTTTCTACTTGGCTCCCGGCTAGGCCATTGAGGTAATGATCATCCCCCTGAATAATGTCACGGAGCCATGTGCGGGGTGGGGGGGGGAGGCAAGGTGGGGGAAGACATCATTTGCTATTTGTAACAGGTATTCCGGCCCCGCTGCCAGGCTCTGGAGGTGGCACATGGGCCACCACGTTGGGGGCTGTATGAAGTAGCGGAGGGCTGCGCGAAGCGGGGACACTCGTCCCGGCACCGGCGCTGCACAGCGGGGGCTGCCGCCCTCCCCAGACCCGAAGTACTGCTGTCTCTATCCATCCCCTTTTTCGTTTGCTGGGGGAGGAAGGAATTAATTTTTTGGAAGGAACAGAGAGAGGAAAGAAAGAAAAACCCAGAGATCGAAAGAGAAAGCGGTATGCAGCAGGTGCAGCTCGGGGGAACAAGCCCTAACCCAGACGGGACAGTGCGTGTTCCCGGGCAGGCAGTGCCCGGTGGGATCCTTCTATCGAAATTCGGGGGTTAATGGACAGCAGCGATAGACCGGGCGGAGCCGGACGTAGCGCGGCGGCAAGACGTGGCTCCCGGCCACGGAGCACCCGCGGGTCTCGCCGTCTCCAGGAGTCCGGTGGGCCCGGGGGACGGGCCGAGGTCCTGCCGCCGAGAGGGCTCGGGAGAGAGAAGCATCCCTGCCGCACAGCAGCTTTGCTCCCCTAGGGGCCGGGGCTTCCTTCCCCACAGCCAAACCTGGGAAACCTCTCAGCCTCCCAGCACTCTCGACTCCCCCACTTTCAGAGGGTAACTCCGGAGCAACCCCTCCAAGGAAGCTGGTAAAATATCTGCCCAAAGTGGCTTCCGCGGCGGCGGCCGGGATGTCGGCGCGCAGCGGAAGAACGATGCCCCGGGTAGCGCTTCCTCGCCGCGCCCGGAGGGACCCTGCAAACCGCGGGCATCGGTGCGGATGGAGCCCGTCCCGGCAGCGGGGGGTGGGAAAAAAATACCTAAAAAGCCATCGCAGGATTAAAATCGCGCTCTCTCTCCAAGGCAGCCCGTCGGTCGCCGCTGGGGTACGTACCCTGCCGAGTCCCGCGCCAAGGTGGGATGCGGTTCTGCTCCGTTCACCATCGCAGACTCCCAGATCTCCCCCCAGCCCCCCCCTTTCCCCTCCCCTTCTCCTTTTCCCTTTTTCCTTTTGGTAAGGCCCCAGACAGCCATCCTCCAGACGACACCCCTCCCACCCTCTGCCTCTTCACTCCGCACGTACCTGGTGATAGGGGCTGTAGGCTGCTGCGAAGTAAGGCTGGGGAGGACCATAAACTTGGTACATAACATCCAAACAGCTCATGGCTGGCCGCGGCCGAGAAATATTTTTTTTCTCATCAACTCGTGTTCTGCAAAGTGAAGCAGTGCTTCGCGGGAAGGAGGTTCCCGGGGCTTAAGAGGCACCACTCATTGGTGGGAGGAGTGAGGGGGGATGAGACCGCGCCGGGCTGGGATGACACCCCCGTCCCTGCCCTCCTTCCCTGCCTCCCTCTCTATAGCGCGGCACCCTCCAGTAAATGTGCCGGGGACGGAGGGGCTTCACGGCCGCCGGAGAACTTTCAGCCCCGGGCCTGGAGGGAGGCAGGGGTGGGGGAAGCCGAGGAGAGCCCCTTCTACAGCCGGGGCTACGCGGGAGCAACGAGGCGGAGGCGCGGAGGCAGATTCCGGCACTCACCCAGCTCTCGCCCGGGCCGCTCAGGGACCGGCCAGCGGCAGCGGAGTGCGGAACAGCCGAGCTGGGGTGGTGGCCTTCTGCAGCGGGACAGCCCCTCTCCCTCTGCATTTCATTTCATTTCATTTCATTTCATTTCATTTCATTTCATTGCATTTCATTTCATTTCATTTCATTTCCAATTCCCTTCCATGTCCTTGCCCCGCCTCGC
>WTSP01000389.1:0-22321 GCA_025331215.1 Actenoides lindsayi | reverse complement strand
TTGTCACTGTAGAGGGAAAATGTTTCATTCCAATGAAAAGAATTAACACTGTTACTGAGCATTCCAGAATTTTACAGCCAACTTAAGAGGCAAAAAGATCTCAGCTTGATTTTTCAGGTCCCTGGCTGAGCTTGCTGTCTGGCAGCAGGAAAATGCATCTTCCAGCTTTTAAATTGAGCAAATTAGATATGAAAGAACATTGAAGTAGAACAAATATGGAAGCTGTCACACACAATCACTTTTAGGGAGTTATTTTTGTGACAGTTACTGAACTGAAATTGAGGCTGAAAACACCACAAAACCATCCCTCTTTCATTTTATGATCTTTTGAAGTTGCATGTCTCTAGCAAATATAAGGAAGCAATTCTGAGGCCTACCGAAATCCACAGGGAAGTGTTAAAAGGCAGCACAATGCAGTGAAAGCAGCTGAAAAGGATCATACTAGAGATCTGTCAGCTGAATTGCTGCTTCATGAAACTGAGAATTAATAGTGGCATCATATACTCTTATTTTGACCTATACTTTTGTGGGTTTGTTTTTATTTCCTTGGAATATGTTTTCAGCAGAGAGAAGAAATCAAGAAGCAGTTCTTCCTCCACCCTGCACCCTCTTGCTTTGAGACCTGACACAATTATAGTCATAAAGCCCTGAACTGTTTTGTGGTATCATGCATCCAGAAGCAGGTGTCACACTGTGCTATTCTCAGAGAAGAGTTTATTTTGGGACGCTGAACTAACCCTGGTGTTATATGGGTATGACTGCACAGCCACAGGGTAGGTATATGTGCACAAACTTTAATCTGTGGTAGTAGCAGTAGGTGCAGAATAGCAAGGGCTTTGACACAACTTGGAGGCTACGGTATTTGGGTCTGTTTAGGGTCCTCAGGGATTTTGTAGGCTGATAGCTGATACAAAGTCCTGTGTTGGTGTTTTCATTACTTCTGTTATCTTGCTTGCTATATTAAGGCAAGGGTTGCTAAGCTTATGTTTGCTGCAATCTTTCCTTCACTTAGCTGTGCAGAAGCCTGTGGCAGGCAATCTGTTTTATATAATTCACTCATCTCTCATCTACAGTCTGTATATCTGGAGGACTATTGCCAAAACCGGCATGCACAAATGCCAAAATGGGAAAATTACATTTGTTGCAGTTCTTTGGTAGGTACCCCTTTATCCTTGAGCCTTGGTCATTGAACACCTTTGAAAAGCCATTAAACTGCTCTAAAATGTAACTAAACTGACTTTCAATGAAGTTGGACAGTTTTGCTTGGTGTGATTCTGGTGACAAGTGGAGTACAGGCAACCCTTCTTCTATCATTTAATATTTGAATGGATCCTTTAAAGTAGCACAAACCAATAATCTCTGTAAAGCTAATGATGCCTGTTATGGTAAGGAAAGATTTTTATTTCACAAGATGACTGTGCATAAAGTCACAATGGAAATGAAAAAAGAATTTGTGGAAATTAACTTTGAGAACACATAATCTTTTCAATAAAAGTTTTCAGTAAAATAGCAATTCCTTTCGCACTAAGCCATTCAGACTATTACTTAACTGAAAATTTTGTCACGCATTAAATAAGTCAAAATTTCTGTCTTGTGCTCCTCTGCTGCAACACTATTCCTTTCTCAACCCTTTTCCTGTAGTATATGTTTGTAGACTTCTTATACCCATCTAAACTCAAAGAGCAAAAGAGTTTATGTCTTAGGTCTTTCTGAGGCAAATTATCAAACAAGCCAAATATTACTGCAGCTATTTGGACAAAGGAATCTTTGGTCACTCACAATGTCTTCAGCTATACATGTCAAAGCAGCTGAAGAATGCTGGTAAAGGGAAAAAACATATTTACTACCAGTCTGCTTCTGGGCTTGTTTGTTTTATTAACACAAAAACATACACAGGTACATAAACACAACTTGGGCTTCACCTTCCCTAGAGAGGTGACTGCTTCACATACACTGCTCTGCTTATGTCAGTGGTAATTCCTGGTCTGACCTTGTGACTGAGCCTGGTTTGGGAAGGAAGCTGGGCTTGGCACTCCCAGAGACTGCCTCTAGAGTGAATTATCCTATGACACAGTGAAAGTGAAAGAGGGGAAACTTTACAATAAACTTCCTCCAGGAATATGAAAAATGTGGCAGATGATATGCCTAAATTCTTACCTGCTCTTTCTCCACACTTTCCTCACCTGATTATCCATATTACCATTGTGGTCTCTCAAATTTTCCTTCATAGCCACACTAACCAGCTTTTCCTTCTCTTCCTCCTTCCCTCAGGAAAAAGTTAGACAGGTAAATCTGAAAAACACTTTTACATTGAATAGGCCTAGAGATTTTCAGATCATAAAACTGTGCCTTTATCTGTCTTGAAAAACTTTTATTTTTATTAGTAGTATCAAAGCAGTAGCATTTAGTTTACTTTAATATCAGATTTGCTTTTTCCAAACATTTGTGCTATTTTTCACATACCTGTTAAGCATTTTGGTGTTACTGCTTCACATCTTTTATATCAGTCATTACTAACATGAGGTCATTATCTCACTACTCAGCAGTGACAGATGATTTACAGAATCACAGAATTGTTATGGATGGAAAAGACCTTTAAGATCATCAAGTCTGACAGTTATCTAATTCTACCAGGACCACTACTACACCATATCATTTAGCACCATATCTAGATGGCTTTTAAATACATCCAGGGATGATGATTCAACCACTTCCCTGGGCAGCATGTTCCAGTCATTGATAACCTTTTTGGTTTAGCAGTTTTTTCTAATGTCCAACCTAAACCTCCCTTGAGGAACTTGAGGCCATTTCCTCTGGTCCTATCAGCTGTTACTTGTGAGAAGACACCAACACCCACCTCTCTACAACTTCCTTTCAGGTAACTGTAGAGGGAAATAAGGTTTCCCCTCAGGCTCCTTTACTTCACACTAAACAACTCCAGCTCCCTCAGCCGCTCCTTGTAAGACTTATTCTCAAGACCCTTTACCAGCTTTGTTGCCAGTCTCTGGACCCCCTCCAGTACCTCAACGTCTTTCTTATACTGCAGCGCCCAGAACTGGACACAGTACTCAAGGTGCAGCCTCACCAGTGATGAGTATGGTGGGACAATAGTTTCTCTAGTCCTGCTTGCCACACTACTCCTGATGTAGGCCAGGATGCTGGTGGCCTTCTTGGCCACCTGGGCACACTGTTGGCTCATGTTCAGCTGGTTGTTGATTAACATGCCCAGATCCCTTTCTGACAGTCAGCTTTCCAGCCACTCCTCCCCAAGTCTGTAGCATGGCATGGGGTTGTTAGGGCCCAAGATTTCCTATGATATTGGGTACAAGTAGGGAAAAGCTGCTTTGTTACCTGTTTATTGTGTATTGTGCACATGGATAGCAGTGGGGAGGAGCAACTTTTTTCCCCATTTCTTCTTCAGCGTGTATGCAGGTGACATTGCTTTGCCTTGAATTTTGTCTCAGTGGAGGATTTGCTTTCACAGCTTTGCATCTGCTCTTCATTTCAGCTAGGAGTTATATGCAGTTTCCCAGGGGAGCTGGAGGGAAGGAAAGACTTTCTTCAGCTGTGGGAAGCCACCTTTACTGTTTACCAGCAAAAGACAGTGAAAAGTTGCCACGTGTCTATTATCTTCATGTCTCAGATGCCAGGGAGAGGAATTTAATTAGAAATACATTACTCCCTCAGGTGTCCTCTCCCTCCTATTTTCAGCTATTCCTCTGATCTGTTCCTTTCTTGTCTATACCTCTCCCTCCACAAAATAAAAAGCAAAAGCAAAATGTCCCTCCAAAGGTGCCTCTGGCTTGTCAGCCTGACTAACTGTCACAAAAACTGCACAGAAAGGACCTGGCCCTGCAGGGTGTTACGTGAATCCCACATTCCATACCACAGAGGACTTTTCTTTTAGTATCCCCTGGACAGGGTGAAGCCCAAGTTTCTAGCCCACATCCAGCAGTCACTTTTTTTCTTTTGATCCTCCCCTTTTGAATCACAAGATTGGCTTCTCAGAGCCATTAACCACAACACAACAGGCAGCCTTTTCCTAGGAGACTCTTCACCCCTCTGTCTTTTCCATCCCTCGTTTTGCTCATCTTATCTGTCTTTATTGTGTCAGTATTAGCTTGTTTCTCTGGGAGTAGCAATTACTGGGAATACAGAGTAATTTGGCATAGGGACTGATACTTTCTCAAGCTTACAAAAGCAAAATCATGAATTTATTTTTTTTATTCCTAGATGCCCTTGAGAGGATACATTAAAAAGGAAGGGACTAAAACAGATGTGTCTTATTATCTGTGAAGGAGTTATTTATTCTTTTTAGGAAAGTGAATAATAAAAGTGGAAATAAAAGTATTAGTTGAAAAGTAGCCTGTTGCATCTAAAATGGAAATGGAAACAAATAAGTGACTCAAAGACTGTGAATATAGATTTCTCAAACAATTTATCTTATTTAACACATTTTATAGATTGATAAGAACAAAAGATTCAGATTTTAATGGATGTTTTTGGATATTGATGAACATTACCACTAAAAGCTAAATGGGCAAGGAAATATTGTGCAATACTAAAATGGAGCAAATTGCAGATTTTTCTTCCCTTTCACTGAGAGCATTACTAGAAAAAGGGACTGTATACATTGCAAATGTCAGCAAACAGCAATATTGTAGAGCTGACTGTATGATGGAGATTTCAGGAATATTTATAGTTAGATAGTTTGATTAATTTGTAAATTCTTGCTTTCTGTAATCATTTCATTGAGTTTTGGAACTAAGCATCTCAAGAAGTCATTTAATCTGTGCTCCTGGCTGCATCTACCTTCTCTATATCTTTCATGATAGATCCTTGTAAAGAACCAAGTTACAACAACTCTGCGAGTATTTCAGACAGTCAACTTCAGTGTTTCTTTGTTCTTACCCTTCAAAGGTAATTGCAGTACTCTTACTTTTATTCTCATACACAGTATTCTTATACTGAATGGTGCTTTATTTGAATTCCGCTTGCTTTTTTCCTCTATGCACTGTAAGTATGAAAAAAACTACACCTTTTCTTCCTTTTCCTAAAAAGGTCTACTAGGGTGTCATGGTTTAGGATCAGGCAGTCCACTAGGCAGACTCTCTCTGTTAACCCCTCTCCCTCCCCAAAGCAGAAGAGAAAAGAAATAAGGGGGAGAGACTTAGCAAATAGAAAAGAAAGATAAAACAGCTTTAATGAAAATAATAATGATAAAATGCAATATATACAAATATATAAAAAGACAGCATTGACCCAACCCTCTGATGGCAATTACATCACCACCACAGCAGATGCTGTGGAGCAGGCACTAGAAAAGTCCCAGAAAGGACTCAACAGCAGATGGGACCTGGATTCAGGAGCTCTATTCCAGAGATGGATTCAGGAACAGACAGATTAGGATCGAAGGCAGAATGGACAGAGTCCTCCTCAGATGCTGGCCATTGAGGAAGAGAACTTGGCACTCCTGATCCCTCAGCTTTATACTGAATATGATGTATATGGGATGGAAACCCTTGTTGATCAGTTTAGGGTCACCTGCCCTGTTCACTCCTCCCTGCAGGTTCAGCCTTTTACTTTCTGCAACCGCCAACATGGTACACAAGATCCATCAGTGGCCTTGGTCTGCACACCAATCTTTGGTACTAACTCTAAATATCGAGCATTATCGCCACTAAATGCAGAGACTGTCTTCAAAAACCTGCCATTAACTTCAGACAGTGCAGTTAGTTAGAAGAACTGAGCTGAAAAGTGAAATCACTGAACAGAATTGTTCTGTTCTAACTCAAATATGGACAGCAGGACACTTTACAATAAACAAAACTGTTGAGAAGTTCAACACATACTTTTTCTAAGCACAGACATGATAGAGCACCAAAAAATTCAATGAGACACATAGCAATGCACACATGATTTCATTCATGTTCGCACTGTTGTTTCATTCTTGATACACAGAACATGTATGAACACTGAATATTCTTCTCCATGTGAAACATCATCACTTTTAGAATACTGCAAAATAGTTGAGAATCATAAAATCATAGAATGGTAGGTGTTGGAAGGGGCCTCTGGAGATCATCAAGTCCCATCCCTCTGCCAGCACAGGACCACTTAGGGCATGCCACACAGGAACAGATTCAGGCAGGTCTTGAAAGTCTCTAGAGAAGGAGACTCCACAACTTCTCTGGGCAGCCTATGCCAGTGCTCTGTCACCCTCATAGTGAAGAAGCTTTTCCTCATGTTGAGATGGAACTTCCTGTGTTTCACCTTGTGACTATTACCTCCTGTCCTATCACAGGGCACAACTGAAAAGAGACCAGCCCCTTCTACTTGACACCCACCCTTCAGATATTTGTAAACATTAATAAGATCCCCTCTCAGTCTTCTCTTTCCTGGGCTAAACATCCCCAAGGGTCTGAGCCTTTCCTCATAAGAGAGATGTTCTAGTCCCTTCATCATCTTTGTAGCCTCAGTTGGACTCTCTAGTATTTCCCTGTCTCTCTTGAACTGGGGAGCCCAGAACTGAGATGTGGTCTCACTAGTGCAGAGTAGAGGTGGAGGAGCTGGCCACACTCTTTTATGTACCACAGGATACCATTGGCCTTGCTGGACACAAGGGCACATTGCTGTCCCATGGATATCTTATTGTCCACCAGGACGCCAAAGTGTCTCTCCATGGAGCTGCTTTCCAGAGGGCCTACCCCTAACCTGTACAGGTACCTGGTGGTGTTCCTCCCCAGGTGTAGGACTCTACACTTATCCTTGTCGAATTCCATTAGGTTTGCCTTTGCCCAGCTCTCCAGTCTGTCCAGATCTCACTGGATGGCAGCACAGCCTTCTGGTGTATCAGCCACTCTTCCAGTTCAGTATCATCAGCAAACTTACTGAGGATACACTCCATCCCTTCATCCAGGTCATTGATGAAGGTTGAATAAGACTGGACCCAGAACTGACCCCTGAGGAACACCACTACTTACAGGTTGCCAACTGGACTTATGCTTAATTTGCTCTTGACTTCCACAATTGCAGGTTGCAGCCCTTTTAATTTCTATACGGTAAAAACCCTGCAGACTATGAACAACTGGACCAAAATCTGTCCCGGCTTGCTGCTGAGAAACCAGGCTACTTGTATCATCCTCATCAGAACCGTTCTGGATTGAGTGTGACGGGGAAGGTAGCCAGATGCTTCATTATCCTGGGGCACTTTCACCACTAGAAGGACAAAGGAGGAAATAGCACAAAAAGGCAGTTTAGGAATGGATCAGTCCCCTGTTAATTTAAATATGCAAGAATATCATCAAGCTACTCTCCTGCCTGGCTTGTTTAATATTTTTCCCCCTTTCTTTGCCGCTAAAGTGCCTGTCCGAAGTACTTTGTGTGCTGAGAATGAAACACATCCTGCCCCAGAGTCAGTTTAAGGACTACCCGCTGCTCAGCCCTTGCTTAAATCCTCAAAACAGGCAGCAAGCAAAACTTACAATGAGGTGTTGGTTTCCCTGCCCGCACGTGACTTGGATCTTAAATTCCCATCGGTCTGAGAAGAGAGGCTCACGTTGAGCGCACTGAGGCCTTGAACCCCTCTTAACCCGCGGGTAAAGCTTTAAGCAGCGTCTATGGCCGAATTCCCGCAGGCTTTGCAGCGTTCAGCCTGGCTGCTCCCGAGCTGTCGCCGCAAGACGGGGCTGTGTGCGCAACCCCTTTTATAGAAGGGAAGGGCTGAGCCGAGAGAGGCTGCGTGACTCTCCCAGCCTCGGGCAGGAAATCTGTGGTAAGTCTGATGAAGTCTTCGCTGCCTTTACGGGGTAACACCCTAACCTGGAGGCCATCTCTTCTCTGCACACGTCCGGTGATAGTGCCGCTCCGGTGAACGTGGCGTGGCTGCCTGAATTTCTGAAAGAATAGGCACTTGTGGCTTAAGTGGGCTTTGCTCCAGGTGTGGAGGTGGTTGCTGCTGAGATCTAGCTTCAATGCTATGAGTAATTTCAAAATTTCTGACTAAATTAACCCCCAGTCCTCTCACACTGCGGCCCAGACAGACGGTTGTTGGTTTTTTTTTGTTTTTTTTTTTTATGATAGGGTTTGCTCTGAGCTGCATCAGAATAACGGCGAAACCTCTCCACGGTGTGTCGCTTCTGCAGGATGGTTCTTTCTTCTGGCTTGGGAACCACAGGCCTGTTTGTGTGTGTTGGTGCTGTGACCATTTGTTGAACTTGTCTAGGTTTAGCTCTCTGGAATGGAGGGAGCTTGGCTCTTGTCACTGGGGTGGTTCAAATTGGGAGTACGTTACAAGGAGGGCTTCTGAGGGTAAGATTAGATGGCACGTGAATTAGCCCTACCGCATGTATCACCGATCGTGCAAGATGCTGTACAGGCACAGACTGGAAAATCCCCACTGTAATCTGCTTACTGTCTCACCATAAGATAAGAAACGCATTGGGTAATGCGAAAGAAAGCAGTGAGACCATATTAGTCAGCGTGATGGGTGTTCATCAAGAGCAGCCTGATAGCCAGGAAGGATTTGCTAGAGGGTAGTGAAAGCCCCTTCAAAACTGCCAGGCTGAGCTCGCTTACTTTTTTTCTTTTCACTTTCGATATATCAGGTAGTATAACAAAGGGTGTTGCTTTCCTGGTGAACCTGGCTCACACATATATAGACAACGCTCCTACTGCCATGTGGACTGTGTGAAGGGAGGTGGAGGAGTAGGAAGGTATTTTCCAGACAAACTGGAAAAGAGGAGGGTCTCGCTGTGTTTTCTGCAGGTGAGCAGGCAGGCAGCACACAGCCATGGATGGGAACTTCTGACAGTATCACCGACCTTTCTCCTTTCTGTGTTGTGGGTATTGGCCACAGCAGGATGTGGACTTTATGTATAGGTCAAGAACGGGGTCAAGAGTGGCTTGATAGCTACAGCTCTATTAGCCACCTGGGCTGATAGCTGGGCCGTGGTGAGCTATATATTCCTGTTGCAGTTGGTCTTGTCCCAGGAAGCAGCTGTGGGGAAGACCCCAAAGACTGACAAATGGGGTACTGTGAGTGGAGCAGCCCTTTCCCACCACCCTCTTTTGATCTGTTCCGTGCCTGGATCTGTGATGGCGGCCCATGCTTGTTCTGCTGGGTGTCCTCTGGCTCTCCAATGGCTGGAGAAAGGCTAGCTGGTCTGGTGGGGTGAACCAGCTTGGTAAGCCTCTGTGTTTCCAGTCTTCAGCAGTCAATGGTGTCTTTCTGAGCCATTGCATTTCCTGAGTAGCACAGATCAGATCTCTTGATGGGTAATCACACAACAAGCTCTACACAGGTGCTGGCAAGGAACATGACACTGCAGCTGCATTTCTGAAGGAGGCCAGGAAGCATGGGCTGACAGTCAATGGTGTATGGGCTGAATCTGGCCTGCCAGAGCAACTTCTTCCTTCTGCAGGCTACCCTGCTATACTTCTCCAGGGCTCTGACCCTTCTTCGGGTTCAAAAAGACTTGAGCGTAATTAAAACACAATTCCTGGACACTGCTTCCCCCCTCAGACCCCCTGTCACAGAATTATTTCTCCTAACGTAAGATGCTTCGCTCTCATAGTGCTCAAAAAGGTATTTCTGACCTTTGCTCCAACTCCAGGGGCCTTACCTCCAGGCAGGAGGTCGATTTACCTTCCTCTCCTGGTTCCTGAGTCTCTCAATCCCAGATTGAAAGTCAGCCTCACCCCAGTTCAGAGTGGCGGTGGCCTCGCAGCTGTGAGATGGCTTGCTGGGGAGGCTGAGTCCCGGGGCAAAGTGAGGCTGCTGTGTCCCTTTCCCTGCAGTTTTGAGGACAGTGCCCATGGAACACAAGTGGTGCCAAAGAGAGAAGGCCTGTTGTCCCCTGCCACACCAGCTGCCTGCTGGTGACTGAAGCCAGGGCACCATCTGGTGGTATGAGAGGAATTTGTCCGCACGTCTGTCAAAGAGCGGTCCTGGCTTTCTCAGCCAGAGACAAACTAGCAGTTCCAGGCAGTAAGACCTTCTGTGGCTTTCCCTACCCATCCGATGCGCTCCACCTCTGGCAGAGATGCTTAAACTGACAAAACTTGGCCAGCTCCAGGTTGTTACTGCAGTATGGTGGCTTCTCAGACCGTAAGGGGTGTTACAGAGCTACAGAGGGAATTGCCCGAGGACAGGCTCTGCTGTGGCCTGAAATGTGACAGCTCCACTCTCATTAGAGCTGTCCTAGGTCATATCAAAGGTCCATCTAGCCTAGTATCCTTTTCCTGAGAGCAGATGCCTAGGGAAGGATGGACAAAGGCAGTGAACTGGCAGCAGAACGACAGTTAGATCATCTGCCAGCTTCCAATGTGCTGCCAGGAACACCTCGAGTTTGACATCATGCCTCTATTTTGAATAACCTGTGGATTTCATCCTTCCTGATTTTAAGTTGTTTCCATTTGAACCCGTGAGGACTTCAATGGGACGAGGTTTAACACGGCCAAGTGCCGGGTTCTGTATTTCAGTCACAACAACCTCAGGCAACATTACAGGCTTGGAGCTGAGCGGCTGGAAAGCTGCCTGGCAGAAAAGGACCTGGGGGTGCTGGTCAACACCTGCCTGAACATGAGCCAGCAGTGTGCCCAGGTGGCCAAGAAGGCCAGCGGCATCCTGGCATGCATCAGAAATAGTGTGGCCAGCAGGAGAAGGGAAGTGATTGTCCCACTGTACTTGGCACTGGTGAGGTTACACCTTGAGTGCTCGTGTTCAGTTCTGGGCCTCTCACCACAAGAAAGGCATTGAGTTGCTGGAACAAATTCAGAGAAGGGTGACCAAGCTGGTGAAGGGTCTGAAGGACAAGTCCTATGAGGAGAGGCTGAGGGAATTGGCATTGTTTAGTTTGAAGAAGTCTCAGGGGAGACCTTATCACTCTCTACAACTACCTGAAAGGAGGTTGTAGTGAGGTGGGTGCCAGACTATTATCTCAGATAAATAATGACAGAACATAATGACAGGAAATGGCCTGAAGTTGCAACTAGGGGAGTTTTAGACTAGATATTAAGAAGATATTAGATATTAGGCTGTGAGCTAGGAATTGTGCCGGGTTCTGAAACAGGCACCCCAGCACTAAAAAGCATCTTGGCCAGTGTTCAGGTCTAACTGCTCTCAGTGCTCTAGGAGAGGGCAGCACAGGATTGGTTTTCTCTTATGTTCTTGTGCCTTCCACATAAGCAGTGCGGCCGCTGCAAGTCTGTCTTTGCAAATTCCCATTTTGCCACCAGAGAGCTCCCATCTTTCACACCAGTCCAAGGGTGAGGAAATGGCCACCATGGCAAATCGTCCCACAGTCTCCACCACATCCCAGCTTTCACTGTAAAAGCTGGATTTTGTGACGTCTGCTCGGCCTTTAAGAAAAAAAAGAAAAAATTATTTTAGTGTTTGGATGAGTTTTGCCCCTACATTGCAGGCTTATTATGAAATGGGGAATATCGAGGCTGGGAATATTAAGGCTGACTAATCTGACAAAACACAGTAAGCAGGTGGAAGTCTGGTGGCAGTGATACAGTCTTCCTGTTCCTGGTGGTTTGGAGAGTCTTGCTGATGGAATAGCAGGGCTTGAGAGGGCCTGCCCAAAGCCCTTGCTTTGCTGCTAGTAGTTGTATAGAAGAATGTGGCTCTTCTGCTTGCATCTGTGACTTATGGGTCTAGAAACAGTGTTGACACATGCAGTATTGAGTTTGCTAGTGATAGCAATTTTCCTGTTTAATTAAAGGGTTGAACCATTTACTCCCCTGAACAACCTAATTCTCGCCTTTTCTATCCACTGCCTTCCAATGCCTGGCTCCTTTCCCCGCTCTTACCTGCTTTTACTTTCACAGACATGTATTCTAATCTTCCACATTTCTGCTTTGCTGAGGAGTCTTCCACACTTGGAGGAGAAGACTGGTGATTGGTTTAGTTCATTGAATATGTGAAACTGATGACTGAAAAATTAGTCCTGGATACGCAGTCTGAGTACTACAGTGAGTTTGGGAAAATGACTGTGGCCCTTTTTTTGGGGGCCTCTGTGATATCTTGCCTTTCTTCTGCACCTCTCCTCCCTGCCCCTTATCCATGCTGAGAGCTTGAGGAAGCTCTTTCTCACCTGGAGGCTGTGAGATGCCAGCCAAGGAGCGATTCTTCTCTTTGTGGCCACCCAGTGGCATCTTGGTGCAGGTGAATCTGCAAACTAATGGTCTCAGCTCCTGGCTCCAGCAGAGACTGAATGCCTGTCCTTGCAGCTGCTCTCAATTTGCTCAATCTTCTCCATTTTTGTTCATATACTCCTCTTCTGTGGTGCCCCCTACCTGACAGAAATCCTAAAGGAACCGAGGGTTGGAGAGCGTGAGGCACTGGGGGTCAAAAACAGTCACATCTCATCAGATCTCCTCTCTGTTGTTCCACCTCAACAAAGAACTTCTCTGCCAGCAACACCTGAAGTCTATAACTCAAAAAAGCAGCAGTAGCCTGATATTTTAAAAAGCTCTTACATCTAGAGCCTCAGACCAGTGGATGTGCAACTGTGCCCCAAAGACTGGCTCCTTCCTCTCCTCATCTTGTTTGGGGACGATGAGTGAGGGCCACAGTTGGCTGTAGCTGTGGGCAAAAAGCAATCCTGTTCAGAGCTAGGGTGCTCTCTTGGAGAAGACAGTGCAGAATCATCAGGCTCCCTGCTTCCTGGAGAAGCAGGGACATGTTGTGCCACAGCTTAGTGTTGTGGGAGTTTTTATGGCAGTTTATTGTGCTCTGAAAAGGGTCTGGTGGAGACCTAGGCTTGTTTTTCACCACTTATCTTGCTTCTTGCTTGGAGTCCTGCAGGCTGTCTTGGGAGGTAGGTTTCCTGCCGGTTTCATTATGTTGATGTGCAGTCACAGGATAGGGGAAATGGGGCCATAGGTAAATGTAAAAGCCTGTGTTAGTCTAGAAAGCATGATCTTCAAGGGAAGATGGAGGGATTTGGAAGGTTGCTTAGTTCGAGAGGACTTGAGAGGTTATAACAATCTCCAAAGATATATGGAGTCAGCTGCAGAAGAGTAATGTGTTCTTTGTATTCCTGCTAGCTGAAGACAAGCTGTGTATTAGTCCTAGATCATAGCAAGGGACATCAGTGTTTGGAATCAGAAAAATGTTTCCAAGGGTGAGGATAGCAAACCAGTGGACTAGGTTACTTGGGAAAGAAATTGAATGTCCTTTCTCGGATGTTCTGAAAAAGCAGCAGCAAGAATAGTGTAACTTCCATCCTTATCCTCAGCTGGTCTCTCAGTTGTGTGTGTCTCTTGGAAACTGAGTCACATAGCACCAGGGAAGAGGAGAAGGAAGTCCTTCAAAATCCAGATGATTACCCAGCAATCTCAGGATGCATCTCTGGTAGTTTTCAGTTCCACATGTCTTCCTTCTGACCCTGGCTGGAGTTAGCAGTCCAGAAACTTTACCATAGCTTGGAGAGACAAGCCTGTTCTGCAACATTAACCCTTCTTTGGTCATGACCAACTGTGGCTACACTGAGCAGTAGCATTACATCAAGGAAGATTGCGCCAAGCTAGAAACAGAAGCTCGTAGCAGTCCTCAGTACAGATCTGTCATGTATGTCCCAGTTTGCAACAAAAGGCTGCAGCAGCTCTAGGTAGTTTGCAAGAGGCCCCACGGCCATTGGTTAATTCTGAGAGTGCTGGGTTAGGCAGAGAAGCCAGAAGCTCTGCTTGTGTCCTCTGCCATACACAGTGAGCAACCTCTCACTGAGAAGCAAACCAGCAGAACTGAACAGCTGGCTTGGAGACAGACCTCATCCACAAAACACTCTCTCTCTCCTGCTGAGCTCCCTGCTCTGGGTGCAGAACCTGATTCTCATTCCAGCACTTAGGGATTTACATGGGATGTGAATTAATGCTGGTACCACATGAAACGTCCTGTCTTTTTCTTCAGCAGTGTAAAGGATCTTTGGCATTAAGAAGAGTTGTCTCAAATGCTGCAGCAGCTGCAAAGTGAGTTCTAATTTTAGCTGAAATAGGCTGCATTTTGACTGAAGCATTTTTGCTGTCTGCATTTTCACTAGAAACTTATATCTAAATAATGTACACCTTCAGTGATCATCAGAACAGCTTCTTAGTCTGGAGGAATCCTCCTTTTGTAACAGAGCTGCAACACAACTGCATCACAACACCAAAACTCTGAATGGAGATACACATCCTGGAAGGCTCTCTGACGTCTGAGAGTGCTTCAAAGCAGCAAGATACCTGCAGTTGTAAACATGGTGCAGGTCAGGCAAATGTTTCAAAAGTTAGTGTGAGTTTGGGGGTCATACATACTGGAAGATCAGCATACGCTAGTGTGTGTCTGTCTGTGAATGTCCACAGGCGAAAAAAGAGCCACGACTCTTGCAGAGTTGGAGAACTTGCCTCATCATTTATTTACATGCTCCAACACTTGCATTTTCCTGAGTTGTAGATATTTCATGTACTTGCCAGAACAAACACAGCACAGAACTCTTACAAGCTGTTGATAAAATCATTAAGGGGCTCCGTGTCAACTTGGGATTTTCCACTTCTTTTGAGTTTACTCTGAGATGTGAACATAAAATCTGGCACTCACAGGCACCATGTGGATTTCTGATGGTCTTGGGAGTGCTGCTTCTCCACAGAACAATGTCTTGATCACATCCAAGCACAGATGTTGTTTGCTTGTCTGTAACAGGTGTAGCATCAATGACATTTGCTTGTTGAGCCATCCAAGTCATGCTTTAATGGAAATTTCTGAAGAAGTTACAAATAGTTCACTTTAGTACATTGGCTCACTAAACACTGCAGTAAACTTTTTGAAAGAGAGGCTGAATTATATAAATAAGAAAGTTATGTATGGAGGGGAAATGGACAGCTTTTTTTTTTATGGCATATTGCAGTGGTTACCAAGCCCTATGGTTTTGTAAGCAGTCTCAGGATATTGTGTGGATATATATTTTTTTTTTCTTAAAACCCCAGCTGTTGGAAGAAAGATATTACATAAGAGTCTCCATTTTCTCATTTCAAAAAAGTACCTTGCTAACCCTCGTGGTTGCTTAGAAAAACATGAAAACATGAGCTGCATGTTCCAGATAGGATGTTGAAATCAAAATCAAACACAATGGAAAACTTGGTTCATAGCTTTAAAATTTAGGCAGCAAATAAACAGCCTTAGATTGGCTTAGAAATTCTGCAGTGTGGAAATGTATCAATATCTGACTTCTGGGACCTGACTGCTGGCATGAGAGCACATGTGATTTTGGAATCAGAGTTTAGTCAATTTTTGGCTAGGCAACAGTGATTTTTTTTAAAAAAAGTAAATATTTCTTTTAAATGTTATCTTTAAAATATATATCTAGTGAGAACACCTCTATTTCAACACTTTCCTGAGCATTGCTTGAGTCTCATTTTGTCTCTTTTGTTTTGGGGTTGGTTTTTTTGTTTCTCACCTTATTTTGTTTTGTTCTGAGTTGAGAAATTAACCCTGAATCTCTTTTGGTTCATGCTTGACTCAAATGTTTCTGTCTGGATATTTCCATTTGGTTTGGTTTTGATGTTGACTTTGGATTTGGGGTTTTCTTCCTTTCCTCATTTTGGCTTCTTCATCCTCTTCTTTGCTTTCCAGCTTTTTTTTGAGCTGGTGCTGGAACATTCTACCTTGGGTGGTGGGTGATGTTGCGCCTGGACATGGTCTTTTATTGACTGAGCACATGATGTTTCTGAGTGGCTCAGTGCAGCCACTCAAAGTCACATTTGAGTTCATCTTCTTGTGTTTGGGGAAGTTGTTGGCTTGTTTTGTTTTTCCAGATGAGTAAGTTTTTGTTGAAAGACATGCCCAGTGCAGGATTTCATGGGGAGTGAATTTCAGTACTCCAAACACAACTTGCCCTCAAGGTTTGTTGTGAGAAACTTTGTGGCCAAACTGCTGGTGAAGCTGTTGGGTAGTGTGAGAGTATTTGGAGGATGAAAACCAAAGAGATCCTGCTCTCTCCTGTCCCCTACTTGTGTCACATGGCAGTGATGATTCCATATCTTCATCCATGCTGCAGCCTTCATATCAGGTGGTTCTGTCACTCCATTCCTGGAGCTAACGGGCAGTTTGCAAGCTCAGATGCTGGCTTGGCCCAAACTGTGGTGCTTTCTGAAAGCTGGAGTATGGAGGTCTAAACACACTTTCCATGGGTCTAAGATTTTGCTCTTAGGAGCTAGCTGGATCAGGCACAGCCCCATCCACAGCAGCTAGCCTGAGCTTAGTTCTTCCAGCATGAACGTTTAGAGCTCAAGCTAGCAGCCAGCAATGAAAACAGAAACCTCGTTGTATCCCAGGTCTTAACCCTGCCATTTGATTTCCAGAAGAGTTCCCTCTTCTGATCTGACTGAATGACTCCAGGTTTTGTGCCATAAACTGTATTTCCTATTTGCATAATGAAAATAAAGGGTCTGCAAAGCCCTAGTTGTTGGAGTCCCAAAGAACAGCAGCAGGATGAGTATGACCTACACGGGAAGCTCGTGGCAGGATTACGTATTGGGGAAGTCCTGGTCCAGGGAAGGTGAGGAACCAGCATATAGCACTGGCCAAGGCTGACAGCCCATCTGAAGAGGATCCTCAGGTATGTGTGACAGCTGTGGTGCATGAATGAAAGATAGGCACGGAGGTGTGAAGCTACTATATCTCTGCATGGCCCAGCTGCAGATGGAATAGTTTATTTGGAGCCAGTACAGCTAGCAGCTCTTTTCTAGAGATCGTCATCCTGCTCTAAACCTGTCCTGGACTGTTTTGGAAAGTGTATGGTTTCTATCTTGGACTGTGGGAGGTAGATTGCTTCCCGTGTGTCTGCATTTAGGGGAGAAACCACAGGTGGGTGTTAGTGTTTCCATACAGTATTGAACGCAGCAGCAACCCTTGTAGGCTGCCATCTCTCAGCTTCTCCTGCAGTCAGGCTCCCAGCATTTAGAACCCTTTCTCCCCTGGGGAAATTTCACCCAGGTGAAATGTTATCTTCAGACCTGGACCATCCAGTGTTTAGGATGCTACTGTTCCTGGTGTGTTTTTTCTTTTCAGATGTCTCTTGTGATTTTGTTAAGGTTAGAAATCCACAAAATAAAACCTGCAGCTCTGAGCACTGTATATATGAGATCAAAATGTCTTAACCGTAGACAGGCTTGTTAGAGTCCTTATCAGAGTCCTTGTCTTCAGAGGTTATGCATTTGAATCTATCATCCTATAGTTTATCCTGTAGTAGATCCATGGCTGTCCAGGGCTTCAACACTGTATGGATAAATACCAGTCAAGCTCCTATATTCCATCTAATTTGGGCCCTTCCCAGTATTACTAACCTCAGATGGCCCCGTATGTGTTGGGTGCAAGGCAAGCAACAATCCATGCGTTAAGCAATGTATATATGACAGGCTGCTAGAAGGTGGGGGCAGTGGTAGCTTTACTCCCACTTTAAACCAATGAAGAGAGATGACTCCAAAGTTTAGCTGCCATAGACTGGACAAGACCCTGAGTAACCTGACCAAACTGGATCTGCTTTGAGTAGGGAGCTGGACTTGATGACCTCTGGAAATCTCTTCCAATTTATGTTACTCTATGATTAATTGAGCAGCATAATATTGCAGGAGATTTGCTAGAGACCACGGAGGAAATCTGTAACAGAATGAGTGCATCTGGTAACAGATCCTGCATCCTGCTGCTGAGCGAGGCTGCAGCAAGCCCTAAGGTAAGCTGAGCTATCCCAGCTTGAACAAATAAAAGCAAGAGTGGCATAGCTGGGACGAGAGAGAAGTGGGGAGTAGCGTTCCTTGGCACCACACATCAGGTCATGCCTCTTAGCACAGACTGACTTATCTGTGTTTGCCAGCCTTTAATAAGTGGTGTGTACACACACAGTAGAGAAAGCTTTTCAGTGACATATAGTGATTAGAAGCACTTAAAGAGGCAGAAAGAGATCTAGAAAGTTAGAGGTGGCATGGCCATGTCTATGAAGATAGTGTGGCAGTGCTGGTCTCCAGAGCAGCTGGTTACCCACTTCTCAAAATGTGAATTTCTGAACTGCTACTTAAAATTCCTAAGTGGGGACTTTATAGAAAGTATGACCTTAGAATGGGGCTGCTGGGACTTGGCATGCTTGCTGGAGCAAGATGAAGTAGCAGAACAAGTGAAAAATGCCAGTTTTTATTTTTCTTTACAGGCTTTCTGACCACCAGAGCACGAATCTGTGAGCTATGGTAGATCTGAGAGAAGTGGTTTCTGACAGATGTGATGCCTTCAGTGACTCTTTCCTCCTCCTTGCCCAGCTGGGGTGTTGTTGCAAAGTGTCTGTGACATTTCTCAGCAGTGTTTTTGCCATTTCCCAGTAATGCCTGTGCCTGGTTGCTGGGTTTACTTGGCGAGTGCCTTGCTGAAATACCCTTAACTGAAAATGTCTCCTATGGGATCTTGGTTCTCTGTGAGGAGTTTGGTTTTTCCTTTTCTTTTAAAACCAAGTTTGCTGTAAGAGCATGCAGCAGATCTGTATTTTGGCCATGTTGTATAGTATTTGCTTCAAATTGGCTGGTCTTGTAAATATTCTTGCCAATAAACTTGAGTATCAACAGAGAGAGTGAAGCTCTGCCCCGTGGTCTAGTGAGAAACTTTTTCAGCACTGTGGTGTATGGGATCTACTAAAATGTCTAGCTTCTTGTTAGAACATGGCTAGGACAGAGAGGTGGAAGAGACACTGAGTGTCCCTTTTCTCCACTTCCCTGTCTACACGCTGGGTTAACCTGAGTAAAACTTCATAATAGGTGTTGGTCTGTCCAGTGGCATGGAGTCTGTCCCCTCTCCTGGCAAACTGCTCCATACCTGAACAGAATAAACTAAATGTGCCTGTTCCTGCAGTGTTTGTAGGGAGTCTGGATCTGTTGTTTCATTGCAAGCTGAAAGGCATGAATTAATTTAAGAAGAAACTGAGCATGCATCTGGTTTATTTGTGTGCATGTTTGTGCTACAAACCTTGCTCAAGTGATTGCCTCATGGTGCTGCCCTCCTCTCTCTGCATTCCCAGAATTTTTGGGTTTGTGAGCAATTGTTCTCTGGGGCAATTACAACTCTGCCTTAATGAGCTGGGGGAAAGTTTAGGAATGCGATAAGAGCTGCAGAGTATTTTTTGAGAGTTAGTGAATAGTTTGGCAGAGTGTTTTTACTGCAGAGATGCTCAGGTGAAAAGTGATAGAATCACAGAACTATTCTGGTCAGAAGAGACCTTTTAGATCACCAAGTCCAACCGTTTACCCAGCATTGCCAGGTCACCATTAAACCATGTCCCTAAGTACCACACCTATATGTCTTTTAAATACCTCCAGGGATGATCATGATATATTTTCCCAGTATAATACTGGGAATATTTACGTTTATGTCCTCATTCCTTGTCTGGATTGTTTTTGTGAGCCCTAGTTTTTTGCAAGTTTTGTGCCACACAAAAGGAGGGAAGACTAGCCCTCTCTTTTTTAAGGCTAGGAAATGCCTCCCTGTCCTAGAAAATATACACATAGATAAGACATTGCCATGTTCTTCACATTGTCTCCACCGCCCTTCCTTTCACCTGTTGCCAGTGCCCCCCTCTGCTATCTATACAAGACCCTCTTCAGTTCATTAAGCCTAGAGGTAGCCCATCATTTGCAGTGTGCCCTGGGCCTAAGAAATGAGCCCTAGCCGGTAGGCTTGCTTACTGATACGCATTGGAAGTTCAGGGCTTTTGGAACCTGGTGCTGACCTTGTTCCAGGGACAGCAGGTGGGGAGTAACTTTGACACTGCAGCACCAGGAAGGAGGCTGATGATCTGAAAGGTTGCAGTTTTGGGTTGCTATAGACCTGGAGACTGTGTGTCACCTGGTGTGAAGAGTTGGTGCGTGGGCACTGTGACCCTGGGCAGAGGCAGAAAGTAGTAGAGGGAGATCAAGCCAGGCCTTTTGTCATCTACTAAATGAGACATAATGCAATGACTTTTGCTTTTCAGGGCATTTCTGTTGTCCTTTGATATGCATCGGTGGGTACGAAGATAGTTCGGAATCTTCTGAAGTCTGAGGAGCCTGACAAAAACAGTTAGATGGTTTGGTTTGTAGCAGGAAAATAAAAAGTAGGGAAAACCCAACTGTTAGAAATCCGTTTCCACACCTCACCTCCAATAAACCTCTTTGGCGTAATAGGCGGAAGGTGAATGTTTGCAAGAAATACCTTTGCATGCATCCTGGGATGTCTGTGAACTTGACGGCTGAAATGGATGAAGCCAAGTAGGAACACAGAAACAGTGCTGAACTTTGGGCCAGGAGGTATGTCAGGACAGATGGGAAGGAAGCTTGGAAAAAGCAGATGGTTCCCTAGCTTTTATATCTCTTGGAAGCCCCCAGTGCAAATGTATTTTTGGAGGTATATTCCTGTAGCATTGTCACGGTTTAGGGTCAGGGCAGCCCCTTAGACCTATAACAGAAACGCTCTGTTAACCCCCCTCCCTCCCCAAAGGGAAAGAGAAAGGGAATAAGGGAGAGAGACTTAGCGATTAGAAAAGGAAACTAGGACAGCTTTAATGAAAATGAAATTAATAATAAAAACAATGGAATATATACAAATATATACAAAACCAGTATCGAACCCAACCCCCCCCGATGGTAATTATGTCACCATCACCACTGATGCTGTGGAGCAGGAACCGGGGGAGTCCCATACTGGGCCTTGCAGCAGATGGGAGCCGTGTTGAGGAGCTGGATTCTGGTACCAGATTCAGGAACACACTGACTGGGATCGAAGGCAGAATGCATAGAGTCCTCCTTGGGTGCTCTGAGGAAGGAACAAGAAGAGGACCTGAGCCAAGCCAAGCAAAGCGGTCCGAGAGGGGAGAAGAGCCACAGACCTTCCAGATCCCTCAGATTTATACTGAATATGACATATATGGGATGGAATTCCCTCGGTCAGTTTAGGGTTTCCTGTCTGATTCTCCCTGCAGGTGCAGCCTTTCACTTTGCTGCACCTCCTAAAATGCACCACTCCCTGGGCTGCACTGCACTATGCCGAGTGGGCATCCGCACTAAGGCCGGCATCGATATAGTGAGCCCTGGGGAGCCATAAATAAATAAAATTTGGCTAAATAAATTTGAAACACAGTCTAAATCATGAAGAACTGTAGCAGATTATTTCAACAGAAGTTAAATTAGTGGCAGCAGCACTCAGCTCTTCAGTGGTTATTTTATTTGAATAGAATTTTGTATATATGACTGAGCACAGGTAAGTTTTATAACAAAATAACAGCAATGGACTTTCTTTCCCTATTGTACGTCTAGATATCGATGAATGTAACCTTCCTGAAAAGGTCTGTGTGAAAGAGAATCAAGACTGTGTTAATACTTCAGGCAGTTACAAGTGTGTATGTTCAGAAGGGTTTGAAGATAAGGATGGAACATGTGTTCAAACTGTAAAACCAGGTAAGTGGCTTTTCAGTGACCAATTTTATTTTTTTTTTACATTATATCAACAACTTGGAGGTGTATTTTTGTTGAAGGGTCTAGTCACTTCTAAACTTTTCAGTGTAATTTCGCATCTTCCTGTGACTGTGGTCTTTGTTAAGCAGTTTGTGGTATAGGCCACATTCTGGTATGCATGTTGTCTTGCTTAAAGACGGTGGATTTTTTTTAATCGTTCTGTTCTTGTGTTGATTTTTTTTTTCCTTAACTCAAGATTGTATTTTTAAGTTGCTTAAGTGTCTGCCTTCGTTACAGAAAGGGAATTAGCAAATTACTCCTATCATAAAAAAGTGGTCTTCCTTCTCCCCTCTCTTTTTTTCCTTTATTATTAACTATGATTACTTAAGGGTTTATCTGATTGCATGCAAGCTGCTTCAACTTATTGAAATCTTAGAAAATTAGGCCGAATTCTTTTTGCTGGAGAAGCGAGCTGAATTTCTTTGTTTTGTGATCACAGAAGTGCCAGAGGTGGTATGAAGATGAAAATGGAGAAGACATCCGTATTTCACTAGTAGAGAACTGTTTAGGTTGACTTAAACTATACCTTCAGTCAAGTAATTAAAGTGTAATTTGCTCTAGGATGTATGACACATTATAGACAGAATTACATTTATTAGTGTTTCCTTAGGCTTTTCGTGGACTTTTTTTACAATTCCAAAGTGAATGACAGCATTATTTTGCCATAAAGGTTGTAGGAGAATAGATGAGAGACTGTATTTCATAGCTGTATTTACTCATTTGCTTCCTACTTCTTATTTTGTTTGGGTTGTAGTTTGGTTTTGTTTGGGGTTTTTTTGTTGTTGTTATTGTTTCTCCCCTCCGCCTCCCCGCG
>WTSP01000386.1:0-111015 GCA_025331215.1 Actenoides lindsayi | reverse complement strand
TCACCGGTTCCTAGTCACCAGTATGAGATATAAATCCTTTCCGAGTAACCCCCCCTCTTCCCGCTTACGGGCTTACACCTCCCCCCCCCCCCCCCCTCCAAGTTGTTTATTACCTATTACCTTGTAATCATGCAGAGCTGTATTTGTCAAGTAAACATTTTCTGTGAAGCGTGACCCTCATTTATAGATGGTTTTGTGTGCAGGCTGGCAAGATGAGTATAAGTGAAAAAATGTGCTGACATATCTGTAAAGGTATTTTATGAAATATTTTGCTCTGTGTTCACTGTCTGATGATAAGAAGTAGCCTGCGTAGGTAAGTGGTTTAGACACTGATGTGAGAAGTGTTGTTCTGAACTCAGTTGCTTTATGTTCTCTACCTCTCTCATGTTTGTCATGAAAAACCTTGAGAGAGCTTAAGTTCTTCCTGATGTGAAACAGGAAACATTTTGAAATATTGGCATTTTTCACAGACAGGAAAACATTGTCATTGAACTCTACGTGATACGTTAACACTTGTTACTCCTTTTTGTTAAATATAAATGGTTTATTGTAGAAATAAACCTATGTTTTCAAAATCTCCGTTTATCTTTCCCCACTTCAATTAATATCATTGAAGAGGGAGACATTTTGTAACTTACATTTACAGTAAACTAAACTTCATTCCGTTAAAATTAAAGTTGATGCTATTTTATGACATGAGCATTAAGATATGATTGCTCTTATAGTTTGCACACCACAGTTTTGTAGCAAAACTTTCATTAGAAATTCGTAATATATTACCATTTGGGGGATTTAATCATTGGTATCATTTAGTTAGCTCACAGATTTTGAAACCACACTGGCTATGGCACATACTTGCATCCACTGAAAAATAAATAGTGATATGTAACCTCCTTCCTTGGTCCTTTACTGCATTGGCAGGGAAGACGGTGTTCCTGTTGTAGGGTCAATATAATGAAATATGTTTCTGTGCTTCATCTGCTTCTGATTTTTGCTCCTGTGTTTGCACAAATCTGCCAAAATCAGTAGTTCCTGTTAATGTGTTTATCTCTTTGTCAGTGTTGTTGAGGTGCAGCTCATAGTCAGTCCCAGAAAGCCAAGTTTGGGGAAGAAGAGAGCGGGGTAATGGTTTCCAATGGAGTAGGTCCAACACCTGGGGGCCATAAGTGCTTGAACTATGACAGATAGGCTCCCCGCTGTTTGTATGACAGCCATCAGAGATTTATAGCAGGTCAGAAACATAGATCATTCTTCACGGTGATATAAACTGACCCCTACTAAATGCTTTAAATAGCAGATTAATTGTACCTTGGGGTCTGTTTAGCAGAAACAGATAGGAAGTTTACCTGACAGGTCAGAGGTAAAAATCCACATTTGATCAAATAAAGCCTTTGCATGTGAGTAGGAGAGTAACACTGATGTTGAGAGAGGGAAAATGAGATTCTTGCACTTTTTTTTGTTGGTTTTGGTTTTAGATTTTATTGTAAAGTCTTTGGGATAAATCCTAAGAAGTGTAAAGCTAGTCAGACGAGAAGAAAAATAGTACCTCTGACTGCTTGAACTTTGTCCGAGTTGAAGTTCATGGTCTGTATTTAGACATGTAAAACTGGAAAACAGTGAGGCCAAAAATACTTAATTTTGTCTTTCACAAAAATACTGGATATGCTGTTTCAGTAAGACAGATGTTCAGTAAGTTTCTAGTTTATCTTGTATACACTGAAAGTTGTAAACAGAGTAATATTAGCTGATCTTCCTCATGTAATTAATTTTATTAATCATTGCCACTGTGTCCAGACATTTAGCAGTACAGTTAAATTTCAACTGACAAGTCACTGTTAATGAAGAAATTTTGTTGGATAGTCACAGGAATTTGATTTCAGCTTTAGCCTAATGGAACAGTGTAGGGTTGCTTTTTCCATTTACTGTATAGAATGTTGTAGAAGCTAGTTTACAGTTTCCAGCAGGTAAGTGAGAGGAGGTCTTGAGGCTAAAAATGAGATGAAATTCTTTTGTTCCACAGTGCATTGCCATTAACAACAAAAAAAAGCTCAAAGGTCTTGCTAGACATTGCTACAGAACAGCCAGCTGCCTGTCATCTGAAATTATCCAGCATTGTCATGGACACTTGTTAATTGTAGGGATAGGTTTGCTTTTTACAATGAGCAATTCAAAGAGCTTTAGTAATTACTATTGTACAAATATGAACATGTCACTTTAGCTTCTGTCTTTCATTTTAGTCACTGTATTGAGCTTATTTTCTCCTCTACCAAAGGCATCAAGGGTGTACATAGGAAGGCAATGCGCTGTTACGTAGAAGTATTGAAAAGAATGGATGGAATATGTTTTCTTAACATGACCAATTTACATCAGCATGTAGATAGCCATGGTTTCAAAACCTTAAATCATTGTTTGGTTTCTTGTTTTGTTTGTTTGGTGTTTGTTTTTCCAATGACAGTTATTTTTGAATTCAGCAAATTGTTTTTTCTATAAAGAAAGGATGGCTGTTCTAATTCCCATTTTTCTCAAGTGTTTAGTTAGTCTTTTGGGAGGAGCAGTTGACATTGCATCTAGTTGAAGCTTCAGTACGTGGTGTCAGTTAAATGTTGGGATGCAAGATCTTGTCTGGTGATGGATGAAGTGTTTTGTACTTGTTTTTGAGCTTGTCAGAGATGACTGCACTGTTTTTCTGAAGAGCACTGATGGAATTAAGGAAAACAGTAATTACAAAACTTGTCTCGTGGGTGTAGATAGTACTTTGAACTCTGTATGACTTAACTATTTTATTGCTTGATAAAACACAATGATTGAAATCAGTTGTTTGGGGTTTTATCCCATTCCAAAATTAAAAATGCTGCCTTTAGCAAAACTGCGCTCTACTTCTTTTATATACAGAGGGTTGTGTTTGTTTAAACCAGCAATTGATGTGACTTATTATGTCAGAAGTTGAAGAATAATTGACTAATTAATTTTTCTATCTATTTCATAAACATACCTTAAATGACAGTTCCATTTAACACTCTATAAATAAATGTCTTTTAAAAATAGAAAAGAGAAACGAAAAATGGGATGGAAGAAAGCTGTACTTTTTTTTCTTATAAATAGACTGCCTAGAGGGAAGAGTTATGGTGTGGGATTGTCCCACCTGATCTTCTCATGATTTGCTGGAGACCTTTGAATCTGAATGTGAAATGGGGGAGTTCAATCAGTGATGACCTTGTGTGATTCTTTCTTCTTACTTAAAAATGTTTTCAGTTGTTGGAACTTACAGCTAACGTTAGGTCTTTATTGCTGTTACCCACAATTAAAACTAGCTTGTAATTAGGATCATTTAAAAATAGCTTCTACGTGCCTGACCTGTTCTCTCTGTGACAGGATTCAGCAAATGCTGATTACTCTGTGGCTGAATTTGAGGGTATTATTTGACTATTCTGTGGGCAATACTAATGTGGGTGGAAACTATTTAGAGGGATTCATCTATTCTAGGTAAAGAGTGTTGGGTTTTTGTTACTGCATTAGAAAAGGCTGTGTTACAAAGAACCTACAAGTTGGTCAGTCATTTGTTCACTGACAGTTGCTAGA
The DNA here is from genome assembly GCA_025331215.1 of Actenoides lindsayi. Classification (NCBI taxonomy): domain Eukaryota; kingdom Metazoa; phylum Chordata; class Aves; order Coraciiformes; family Alcedinidae; genus Actenoides; species Actenoides lindsayi. Next base: position 107,436 of record WTSP01000386.1, on the reverse strand, counting down.
AAGAGGTGGGCTTTGGGATTTTTTTTTTTGTTTTTAAAGGAATAGTTAATCTTCAAGGTGAAAAGTAGGTAATTCATTTATTTTCTAGACAATTCTTCATAGAGAGTAGATCAAACATTAAATAATTTTAAAATAATGTCACTGGAGTGATTTGAGAAGTGTACGACACTCTTGTTCAGAACCAGGCTTGCCAATTGCACTTTTCAGCTGGACATTGGCATAACTGGTTCTATGATGGAGATCTGATGTGTCTGAACAGTCAGTGCCCAAAACAGGTTTTAAATCAAATAAAAGGTGATCTCTAAGTGCATAGGATATTATGGTATGATCCTGAGCATCTGAGATGAAAAGTTTAATGCACAAAATGAAATATTTACTTTGATACGATCAAAGATGCAAGACTCTTTTTTTTATTATTATTCCTTTAGATTAGCCTACCACAAAATTCTATTTAATTTACAGCATTATTGATTGCTTAACCGAAGATTTTATTTATCTTATTTTTTTAGTAACCATTAGTTTTGCAGTGAAATCTTCCTGCATATTTTACTGCCTTTTTGGTTACCCAAGCAATGGTTCATAAATAAATGTTTAATTCTGCTAGAGTTAATGCAGTATTTGCACATGGATTATAATGTATTGTTTGAAAAATTAATATACAGTGGATTATAGTGTATTGTTTGAAACATTTAATACATTGCTCTACTATTTTCTGGGTATCAGTTTGAATTTGGATGCTGCAAAACCTGTTGTAGTCACTACCTCAAAATCTCAACAGATAGGAAGCGTTATTTGTATTTTCAATACAGTATTGGAGAATGATTCTAGAATTAAAGCTCCTGTAAATCTAGTGCACCTGCTGTGCCCTCTCAAAGCTCACTCTGGAGAAGAATGGGGATAAAAAAACAATGGTACTTGCTCAAAGGAAACTGGACCTCAGGCCCTTCTTTGAAAGTACCTGCACAATGATGCCAGAGTCTTAAGAAGACCCTTTATGTGCAGTTGTTTTGGAGCTTACATTAATGAAAGGGCAGACAAATGGGCATCATATCAAACTCAGTATTGGCAGTGGGTCAACAGCAGATACTTAGACAAGAATGGATGAGAAGTGCTGCTGGAGTATCACTGTATGCTTGCCTACCATCCAGTCTTTCAGTGATATCATGGTCTAGGAGTTCCTGAGTTAGAAACTGCATCTTTATATATGGAGTTTATCATGCACTGACTTCCCTTAGTTTGCCCAGCTACATGAACTTTAAGCTTAATTACACATTTTGTCAAGAAGTAACTTTTTTTTTCCTTTGCACTTGTCTTATTATGCTTTTCCTGCATGTTTCCTACTCTCAGAACAACCAGTTATTGCTCCATATTTACGTTTCCTCTATCTCGTGATTTTGTGGAGGTCTGCCCTCTCCTGCTTCCATCAATCAGCCTTTTCCTTGCCTCTGTTTAGGTGTTCCTCATACAGAAACTGTGCTGTATCTATCCCATGTTGCCATTTTTTGTATTTCTAGACCTGCTGTACTGGTAAATGAAACCAAATCAGAAGCGCACACAGAACTGACTTGATGTAGGATGTGTGACAGATTTACTTTGTGAGGAATTTTTCACTTTTGTTCTGGGTATCTCTCATAATAATCTGTATCTTTCAGTGTTAGTTACTTGTTAGCTTGGTGCCAAGAAGCTGGTACTGTCATAGGCAGCTCTGCAACCCAAAGTTCATGTCCAAGGGTGCTGGTAGTCAGTTCCTGGTCTGTTACCATATGTCTAAATGTAAGATTCCTTATCTGTGGACACTTTTGACCCTCTTCAGAGCTTCACAGAGGTGCAAATCTTTGCCTTGTTCGGAAGGAAGTAAGAGTTGCTGTGAGAGCAGGATTCAGTGTTAGGAGGCATCACTACTTTGCTATAGGAAAGGATTGGCTAGTTAAGAACATTTGGTCTTTGTGTATTTCTTCTTCCTCATCTGTCTTATTTCTTAAGTTTTAAGAAAAAGTGATAGTTGGAAATAGAAAATTGCTTAATAGACTAAATGAAGTATTGGACTAAAAGAACAACACTATTAAAGTTAGGAATTTGTGATGTTTTCTCCCAGTAAGTGTTCACTTGTTATTTTTTTCCTTTCTATTTAGTGGTGTATTCTTTAAACAAAACTTTAGGAACTGCATGTCATTCAAGCATTTCACAGTTGTTTGGAGCATGCAGTAAGATTCAGAAATTGTGGCAGAGAAACTATGAAACTTTATCTAAATTGCACCAGAATTAATTGGCTATTGAGAATACGCTTTGAACTTCACTAGTGCTTTCTGGCTTGGTGCTGTATAGGTTCTGCACTTTGACACCAGAAATAAAGATTCGTAAGAGTTGTGCTTGTTTTGCCCCCTTTGATTGTTGGCCACTGTCTGTACCATTACGTGTTCTTTTTTGTCCATGGAGTACGTTCTGTCCTGCATGATTGTTTCTACATAAGGCTGTCCTGAAAGCTCTGGATAAGTAACCCACAGGTTTTAGCAGAAACCACTGTGAGGGCCTCCCTGGGCTGTTTCTCTGCCCTGGTGGTCAATTGGACAACACACAAGTGCCTTTTCTTATAAAGCATATCTCTCTGAACTTGGATCACTTGGGAAAAAAATGAGGAATACCACTCAAATGTAATTCTACTTTTTCTTTTCTGTCCAGTGTAAAAACTTTCTTTTGTTGAATAGCAAGCAGAATGTGTGATTTCTTGCATAGCTTCCCAGTTTGGTTAAAACTAAATCATGGCCACTCCTGTCTCAACTGCCATCTCATGCAAGGCAGTATAAACACCTAATTTTAAACATGACTCATTTTGATGATTGTATAAGTGTGCTAGATGATTATTTTTGAAGAGAAAATTGCTGTGACATCCCTAAACCAAACTTAATAGGGAGTAACCTGGATGGTTAGTTTAAATCTTTTAAGTACATAACTGTCTATACTTGTCCATCATACCCAGTCTTGCTGTAAGTGGAGGACAGGTGAGGTGAGGGATTGGAACTGCTTTGCACACATGAGAGAAAAAAAAAAAGGGGTTGCTACTGGAAGGAATTTGTTATCTACTGCTAATTAAAACAAAGCAACTCAAAGAAATTGCCCTAAGTGGGTTAGAAACAGAAATCTCTTACTGGTATTAGGACAGGTCATACTGTAAGCTACTTTCAGGCTTTAGCAAACGTTAATAGTTAGCTTATGCTTGTTACACTTTAAACATATTTCTTTGCAATATAAAGGTGCTACAAAACGTGATTCTGGAACCATGTCGTGAAAAGTGTGTTGGTTGCCTGAATCAAAGCTTAAAGTGTATCTCTACTCTTGAAAGCTTGGTTTTAGCTGTATCAGCCTGGAGGTGCAGAATCAGTAGCTAATTTTTATCCTACAGATTTATACATGTTTATACTAGATGTGTGCACACATTTGTGATTAACACAAAAGGATTAGGGAGGATCATACCACTGAGGATGTTTCTTAAGGCAGAAACATCCTTTTAGTAAGGTACACCAAGGGCTTCTGTGCTGTAGAAACCACAAGAGGAACTGTGGCTACCCATGACTAGCATTTATCTTGTTTTTCTTTAGCAGTACATTGTGTAAAGCAAACTAGGAGAAGTGGACACTTAGCAAAAAAAGCAGAAAAATCATCACGTTTAATTACTTTGAAGTGCCAGAAGTCTGGCAAGATGTCTTTTCAGCAAGGTGAGGAGCATGGAAATAAATCTGTTCCTAGGATCAGCACATGAGTTTATCTGCGATTTCCTGACCACACTTGGTTTGATTCTTCAGTACTGTCCCATAGAAGCTAATTTATTGGGACTGGCTAGATTAGACAGGACATGAGTGAAGGCTTGAATTCCTTCTCCAATATATCCAAAGAAATCTAAAATCTGGGTTAAACTTTCTTTTCTGCATTTGTACATGTAATATCATTCATGATATTTGCCATAAACGTGGTGCCACCAGGAAACCTTTCAGTCTTTACTTTCTAAACTGTTTGTCATGTTAACGCTCATGTACAGAAGCCTGAAAGTGAAACTTCCCACGGACTTGAATTTCACAAAACAAACTGCACAAAATCTGCGTACTGAGAACATTGCTAGTTTCTCAAGTACCCGATAGCCCTTTCCTTCCCCAAAACCTGGAATTTTGTGTTTGACTAGAGAAAGAGGACCTTGTTTTTGTTACATTCTGGTAAGGTAATCTCTTGGTGCGTTATGTAACTTTTAGTTGGAAGATGGGGATTTTGCCATGGAGATAATAAGATGCTTTGTATCTAATGTGCAATTTTTTGTTGTTGTTGTTTTGTTTAGTGGGAGACTTTGATAAGATCTGGCGTGAGCACTGTGAGGATGAGGAAACTCTGTGTGAATATGCTGTGGCAATGAAAAACCTTGCAGATAATCACTGGGCAAAAACTTGTGAAGGGGAAGGCCGAATTGAATGGTGTTGCAGGTAAATCTTAATGTATTTGAAAGATGCAGTTGCACAGTTTTACTTGCAGTTATTAATGATACATGACACTTTTACTTTTTTTACTATTTTTTTTCCTTTAACTACTGAAGCTGTTTGCAAATAAACAGGTGAAAATAATTTTTTATGCATTTGAACCTGAGCAAATGTAGTAATTGTAGCTCAAGTGTAATTTTCAGGGCCTTGGTTTTAATTTGTGTGTATAATAGTGGTTGATCTCTAAATGCAAATCTCTGGTGCTTAATTTTCAAGTCTTAATCTCCTGCAACAGACTTTGACCTCCGTGAGTTCAGTTTTAAATGGATTTTAAACTTTTAAATTCCGTTAAGTCATAAAAATCTTAATTTTGGTTGGGTCATCCCAATGGTAAAGTTATGAAGTATGTTCAGCTAAAATCTTTCTATCCTCGGAGAAAATAAACTCCTAAAAAAGGAGAAATGTTGGTCACCCAGGATTCCTGCATACAGTTGGTATCCTAGGCATACCATGGAATCTGTTCATCAGAATAAATGAAATAACTGTTAAAATCTAACTAGGAAGAGAATTTATCAATGGTCCTGCCTTTGGGAATGACTTCAGACAAGTGAAAAGTAATCTTGTGTGCCACTGTGTAGGTCCTGCAGGTGAGTGTTGCAAAGTACTGAGCAAAAGGCAGAAAAGAACAGCAGATGTGGTATCGTTAAATTTAATTTCTCTGTGTTGGTCGGTTGACCCTGTAAAAGAAGGAGGAGGAGGAAATGACTGCTTAACAGTTGACTTAGAGTACATCTTGGTGGCAACTTGAGCTGTTCTGTAGCTTCTGGAAATGGAGCAAGTAAAACAAGCTGGTTTCCTTTTCCCTACCATAGATTTAAATATTTGAAAACCATTCCTTTACATACCAGTCTTTAGCTTAGAAAATCCCACATAGTGAAGTGGTTGGTTTGGTTTTTTATAGACACCTCTTTGGACATGTTTTCTGTACCCTTACCCCAGTTTACAGGAGAGGTGAATCCATTCTAAAGAGCTATGCCAGAAAATGGACACAGAGTTCCAATGGCCTTGTCAGGGATAAATAAAATAAAGAAATATTATCGAGGTTGTAGTAATCTCTTGTTTATGTTGTTGACCTTGTTTGGTGCGTTTTCTGTACTTTTTGGGTTTGGTTTTTGTTTTGATTTTATATTATTGGTGTGGCATTGATTTATGCGCAGTTGTGATCCCCAGCTGCCCATTTCTTTTTTACAGGCTTCCTCACTTGCTAGTTGTGTTGTATCTGTGCTGTTCGTTACTTCAGCGGAGGTGTTGATATTTGTGTTTCTCTTTATTAAAGTACACTCTCCAGAATCATACCCAGTTCTAATGCTGTGATTTCTTTCAGCATCTTCTCCTGCCATACCTACCCTTATCCTCCCACACACCTAGCTTGGCATTGTTCGCAGATCAGTTAAGAGGAGGGAGTAATGACTGTTCCCATGTTCAGGTTATCTGTGAAAAAACTCATTTTACTGGACCCAGGGCAGATTCCTGTGGAACACTGCTTGTTATTTTCTTACAATTTGATTGTCAACTACTATGTGAAACTTTTTTCAGTAGAGCTGTATGTACTTACTTTAATTTCAGCTAAGCAGTATTCCCTAAGCTTATCTGTTACCCTGTAGGACAGGATAATGTTCCTTATGGACAGGGGAGGAACAGTTGATGGCTTGTGTACTGAAAGTTTTTGCCTCTGTCTCTTACTTGGTTTCTGTAGCTCCCGCAAGATTTACAAAGTAAACGTTTAAGTAAGTGTCCGGTTTGGGCCATGCAGTACGAACTCGTATTAACAAGAGAATCCAGCCAGGAAGAGATCCAAAAATCCTTTGTCTCGGTATAAAGCTTCAATTAAAGCACATACCTTTTCAGTTTGCAAAGGCAAGGGGTCAGGGTTTTACATCAGTAGAAAGAGAGGTACTTTCCCCTTCTGTGTGCCTTGGATTAAACCAAGGCCATTATGGCTAGATACCAGAACATATCAGATTGACTTTGTGTTCTGCAGTTTTTTGTTCCTTTTCAAAGGGCCAAGAGGTGTGAGAGACAGATGGCAGATCCCATTGTTGTTACTCCTCCTTGTGTTTGGGTACATAATTGCATGCAAGAGAACTTGGCTTGCTTGAGACTTCAGTGAAAGCTTTTGCTCAGTGCTTTAACTGTGTCACCATGACAGCAGGAAGGTAGCTGATGGTAGCTGAAGTTTAATTAGGGAGTGGAATGCTGAAAATGCTTTGGAACCACTGGTGTATCCCTGCTGCAGATAGGATAGTATTGAGTTTTTCTTTTTTAATTTGAGGAAAACCTTTTCAGAGATCTGAAACTGACAAGTGTTTTTTTACTAGTTAAAAAAAAAACCTAAACAAATAAAAACCCAAACCAAAACAACAAAACCCAAACAAATAAACATAAAACCAACCAAACAATCAAAAAAAAAAAAGCCACAAACCGAAAAGCCACAGAAACCAACCTTTTTTTTTAAACCTCTCCCTTCATTTTCCTTGTATTCTCTTATAAACTGGTACCTGATAAAGTAAATCAGAGAATGCAGAATAATCCCTAGAGAAGCCATGTGTACTTCTCAGGATCAAGAATAACAGTTTTCTTGCAGGGTTCTCTTTTCAAAAGTCCTTATAGCTATTTAGTTGAAGACACTCGGAAAAATGCTTATTCTGACATTCATTCTTAAACCAGATGGCATAAACCTTACTATTTTACTTCTTCATTAGTTATTGATTTACGCGCATATTTAGACTTTAGAAACTGTAAAAGATGGAAAGCAGTACATAATAGAATGTGCTGATGAGGATATACTGCATTGTACAGGGCCAATCTTACTTACTGTTTTAGGGTAACATTTATAGAATTGATAACTGGGGAGAGAGACAGGGGCAAGAGGGATTAAAACTTTATCCCGCTCCAGATGCATGTTAATGATCCCCTGAGTGGTGTAAAAAGCCTGGGTAACACTCAACTGCCCTTTCCTTGCTTTCTTTTTATGTCTTTAGAAAACCGAATACAGGCTAGCAAATAGTATTTGGAAATTAACACTTCTGTTTCTCTTTCATTTATATTACAATACAAAACTTAAACCTTAAATCAAAATAGGGTAAGATGATGTTTACCAGGCATAATTGTCCTAACTCTTAATTTTTGCTGGCATAGGTAGGCTGGTGAACCTTTGTATGGGCAATGAATGCCAGCCTGTTCTGGTTTTAGTTAGAACAAAATAAGCTAGACCAGCAGGTTTGCTTCTTTCTGTTGCTTTTGCATCAGTATTAAGACCTGTGTTGACTTGGCTATTTTTTTTTAAATAACAAATACCAAAACCTGCACTTCTAACTATCATGACAAAACACTGTCTACATTCTGTAGCAGACCATAAGGTGAATAGGAAACAGTCATGGGATGCTTTTGCTATAAAGGCAGATATTATATTGGAATTAGTGGGATTGTCCATAAGATATGTAATCTCCTCTGAGTTTGTATAGCATTGCTTTTAGCCAAAATATCACATTAGTCACTGCTTTTAAAAACTAACAAATATTAGCTCAACTCCAAGAAAGATAACGAAATGATCAAAATTGTTTGGTTTTTTTCTCCACACAAAAGCCTTGGGTTTTTTTCTAGAAACTGTAACTGTCTAGTCAAAAGAAGAGAAGGCTGAGTAATTTCTTATGGGATCCTTGAGAATAACAGGTCTCTGCTGGAACTGAAAAGCCAGTGCTGTTTGGGTTTGAATGATTGAATGAATTAATTTTTTAATTCCCTTCAACACTGTTTTGCAGCTTTTTTTGATGAGTGCAGTTATTTGAGCAATCCGCTTTCAGGAGAGTGGAATTAAGAGTGAGGTGGCATAAACAGGAGGAGGGAAGCTATTTGAAATTGAAAAAAGACTTACTGTGATACAAACGTGAACAATGAACATTATTAATTTTTTCTCTTAAATACTACTTTGTTCTGATAAAGTCGTATCTGTTCATTGAACAATGCAGCTAATTAGAGCAGTGCTTATGTGGTAACTGCTGGCTATTTTAACGTTATTGGAATGAAGGATATTGTCTCCAGAAGCTGGCTTGGGGTGGAGAAGTTGACGTAACACCTGAGAAACATCTGATTACAGACCTAATGACATTTTCCTTTTGAGAAATGTATTAAAACCCTAGAAGTGAGATCAAGTATTGAAAATAAAATGGAAAAATGTATTGTACACAAGTTTCTCAGCTTGAAGTTTAGCAAAATTTAATTATGATGATAAAAAATTGTAATATTTTACATCAGGAAACCTAGTGCTCTCACCTGTGCTGAATACAGGATTTCCTTAACCTGAAGTTGGGTGCGCATGACAATCACAAAGTATTTTCCAGTCCAGAGGAAACTTTTCTGCTCTTCTAGGTATGAATACTGCATATGAGGACAACTGAGAATTCTCCCTTACTTGATTTTCTTTGGAGGTTAGGGAGTGAGCGAGTTAAACCTGTAGAAGAGTTTACATTAATTTTTTTTTCAGAGCAGCAGCTCTGTCAGTTGACATTAATAAACTTACTCCTCAATGTGCCAGAGCAGAGGAGAAATGTTTTGCAGACAGAAGCTGTGAGTAGAAGTGCAGACTTCTCTCCAGCTCTGAAGGAAAGTGTTATTCCTCTACCCTTACTGAACTTAATCTTCAACATTAAGTTTTGGTTACTAACTATTGTAAGGAATATAAGTCAAGCTCACCTCTTCCTCACTGTAAAGCAGAAGGAAAGAGATGGACCGTGTCAGTTCTTAGCCTGTAAAACTGGCTGCTTCAAATGCTCGACCATGTGTAACAGTTATCAGAAATAGTGCTTTGCCGTGAGAAGAGTGACCACAGCAGCTTTAATTTAGTTGCTTGTTCTTACTTGACAAGAATAACTACTGATTCTTTTGTGGCTTTTAAAATTGATACGGTGTTTTGTTGGGAATTCCTTAATCCTTTTTTTTCTTCATTATATATTCTGTTGAAACCCTTGCTTTTGGTCACTGTATTTGAAAATGAAGTTTCTGTTTTATTGCTGGAGAATATTAGCAAATGAGTATGTATTCATACTGGCTTTTACTGGAACTTCCTATATGTATCTAGGCCACATGGCAGAGCAGGGGGGGTCAACTTGAACAGGTTGTTTACCATTTGAGATGATAAACTGAGGAAATACCTAAATTATTTTTCTATTATTTATTTGTTTTTTAAAAGCATGTACATGACTGGACACCCACCTCTCTGCCAGCAAACTTAAACAGTTTAGACCTGGAATGTTTATTTCACAGTTTGTGTAAACTGCAGCAAGCGTTAGCTCAGGTAGCATTTACATGGCACAATTCTTCACAAACAGGTATGTTAATTGTAGAACTAATGTTGTATCATCAAAGACTGAATGCTTAAATGCCAGTTTAAAATGGAGCCATGTCAGTTCTCAGAATTACAAAATAGATCCTTTAATTTTATTTTTCTTTGTAGATAATTAAGAGGCGCTCTGCACATTACTTGAAACAGTTAAGTGTCTTGTATAACTGCATACTCAAAACCACAGTGTGATCAGTGATGGATTTTAATGGCCATGAAGGCCATGTGGCTACATCAACAAGTTACCATGGGTCAACCTACAGAGTGTGTTACTTCTGATTAGCTACTGTGCAATGGCTGCCCATATGCTCGGTGTTACCCCAGGGTAGGTGTGAGGTTTGCTTCCATGAGGGGAGTACATAGACCAGCTCCTCTGAGGCCTGAGGAGCCAAAAGGCAACATGTAGTAATCCTTCCACAATCATTGTGACTTCAGAAAGGTGTAAAATGGAGATATCTCAGTGGTCATGTAGTGCAGTGTTGCCTGTGTGTTGGTTTGTTTTTTGGTTGTTTTGTTTGTTTGCTTGGATGGGTGGATTTGTTGTTTGTGTGGGTTTTTTTTTTTTCTTTTTAGTTCCTTGCAGTCCTGCATGGGTATGCAGGCTGGGATCAGAATGTGAAGAATTTTACCCAGTCTTGGGTCTTCCTGTGGTTCTGGCCTCTATGTCCACCAGTGAAAACCCAGGAATAGAAGATGCTTCTCCTCATGGTTCACTTCAGTAGTGTCTTATGTGCAGACAAAGAAGGTTTGTTAAGAAGAATATAGAATTATGAGAACTCAGCTGACATGATAGACAGGGCTAGAAGGATGGAAAAAATACTGATTTGCACTAAAACTAAGATCTTGGTGACAAGAGAAGCTTATATTACACTTCACAAGTAGGTGGTTCTCCTGTGCAACAGCTCATTAAGTGTTAAGCTGGACAATGTATCAGGTTCTAGAGAGTTAAAAGGTTGATACTATCAATAGTTGAGGAGAAAATACATTCTCCCAAGGTTGTGAACTTCTTGATGTGTCCTCACTTACATGTCAGCTTCAATGGCAGTGCAACACTATTTAAGCTGCCATTAATTCTGGATGTTTTAAGAGATGTAATGAGAAAAAGTCTTACAGAAAATGCAAGATGATAACAAAGTAGTAAGGTAGCTGATTAATGGTGAGGAAAAAGATACTTTTCTGAGTTTCATTGCTCTGACTACATGGCACACAGAACTAAATTGTTCTAAATTGATCATATACTTATAAACAAGTAATGCCATAGAGTGTGAAGTGTGTTTTTATTAGCATACCAGCAATAATTCAAGTGTTTTTCTAGGGTTCTTTTTTGTTTATTTATGTTTTTAATCTCTTTAAGTGAAATGACTCACTCCTCCTGCTTTTAACTTTGTTAATTTTAGAGCTGTTGTCCTTCCATACGTGCAGTCTCTAACAGATGGAGTTGATATGGTTTCACAGTCTTATGTATCTGGGAGCATTGCAGCCTGGATGGCTATTCACACTTCTGCATGTGATCTTGCTCCATACTGTTCTTTATTCTACCTAGCTTCTCTTTGGTCTGAAAATAGCTTTGATTACTGAGGAATTGTAACTATAAACTTGTTGATTATAAATATAATGTTCACTGAGTTTATTTCTCATATAGCTGAGTTTTCTGCTCTAAGGTTGTGTTTGCAGTATTGTTTTATATTTAGTGCAAGAATGCCTTGGGCCTGCTTGAGCAAGTAAAACTTGCATGTGCTTTGAGTTTTAGGCACAGGTCAATTTTGATGTTGAGGTCCTACAAGCATGTCAGCAAAGGACTGTGTCCAGGGTAACTTACTTTTTCCCCCCTCAAGGCAAGAGGTAGTCATCAGGACATAATGTCCTACTGTACTTCTACATTTACTGACTCAAAGTGGTCATTTCCTACCCTCTTGGAGTAGAGCAACTTCTATCTGTACCTGTTTGTGTATGTTTCCCTTAAAGAAACTTAATTCTGACCTTTTTTTTTTCCTTCACGTCTTATATGGTGGAGAGATGGGATATATTTGGTGCCTATAACATCACCAACCCATAGATAAGGCCTGTGTATTCCAAGTTCTTGTCTCTATATTTGATTTAAACCCAGCATTATACCAGCATGTCCTCCTGAATATGAGGTGAAATACTTTGTTACCTAGATCACGCTTTATAGAGGATGTTATTAAACTACACTTCTATTTATCTTTTCTGGAATGTTTCCTTCAAACCTCTGCTGCTTTGTTAGAAAAAAATTGAGTGAATTTCAAGAAAGCATCATAAAAATGGGTTGTTACGAAAACATCGTTCAAATAGCTACTATTTCTGTTAAATTTTCCATTAAAAAATTCCATAAATGCTTCTCATACACTAATGCTAACTACCGCTTGAAGTATGCAGGTGCAATTTAGCTTTTTTGATAACATTCATTCCTTTAAACTGGTTACCATTTATGCTCAAGTATGACCAAATTATTTTGTTCTGGTTCCTATTAGCGAAATAATTAAGTATGGGGAAAAAATTGAAAGCTAAAATAAGTCTTCCACAATAACAGCTACTGCAGATAGCTGTTACTTAAACAAAAAAACCCACCCCAAGCAAACTCAGTTAAAATTAAAACTGGTATATGTAAGTTGGCCCATATACCTGGATCGTGTTTCTTCCCCCCCCCCCCCCCCCCTTACATACCTTGCAAGACACAGATGTTTCAAAAGCCCCTGCATTTTTAGGGAGCTGGTTAATAACTCTTTGCACCTTAGTGGAGAACTGGAGTGCTCAGGTGACAACTGTAGTTTACCCTCTGGTGATGTTCTGAAAAGAATTCTGCCATCTTGCTCTAAAAGTCTATGCAGATAAAACTTTTGAATCTGTTTGCTCAAATAGTGACTTACAGCCAAATTTTTGAAAATAAAACAGCACTCGACCTCAAGTGTGTTTCCGGGTGCATCGCATCTTTCCTACAGCTGATTTACCAAAGTTGCAGTAAAACCTGGATTTATTTAAAAGCTGATAGCACTTGTATCTCTTAAACCTCTGTCTTGTGTCTCTTATCTATAGTAATGACCAAAAATAGCATTCTGTTTTTCTGGGGAATTTTGCTTTCTGTCTTTTCAGTGTATGCCGAGAATATTTTCAGAATGGTGGGAAAAGAAAAGCACTTGAGAAAGATGAAAAAAGAGCACTTCTTGCTTCTAAGACTACTCCAGCTTTAAGTGTTCCCCAGGCTCCCAAGATTGAAGATCCCTTGCCAAACTTTGGCTTGACAAGTCATGAAGCTGTAACAGAAGAGTAAGTTTTATTTGTTTTTCAGACTTCTTTTCCCCCCTCTTTGTGTGACAAGACAGTTTTTCCCTATAACATATTTGATCAATCTGATGTTTTTTTGATAGCTGAGAAAGGGCGCTTTCATGTGAATATATACGTTTCAGGAAATATTTATGTTGTATATTTTGGTGGCTGCCATTAAAAATTGCTTGAGAATGACAACTTATCTTCATTTAAGTGTTAGAGTAATTTCACTTCTGTATGTCATTGGTGTGTAATCCAATTTATATTAAACCTTGAGGTGAAATAAGGGAGACATTAATTAAGTTAGAATCTAATGGCTGTTCAGCACTGTTGAAAAGTCAATTGCTTATGTAAGTACTAAGTGCCAAATGTAAATATCAGAGTACTTAAAACTTTCTCTGCATAAATAATTGCAGAGAAACTCTTGATTCCAATTACACACTTCAAAAGCAATTTTGAGTTATAACCCTTAATTTTAAATGTGACAGCTTTCTGATGACTGCCTCTGCAGAAGTTGTAGTATCCTTGAGGTATTTTCCTAACAACATTTTTAATTTTGGTTTTGACCTTCATTCGAGTAAGAATTTTTTTTTCTGGTGTTCAGGAGTAGCTTTATTATTTCAGTTACGGTCCCACCCTCCCTTTTATTTTATTTTTTTTCCCCCTAAATAACATGGGTCATGTTTGTGGCTATTCCATGTGTGACAGAAAGAATTAAATATTTTGCAAGTATAATGGAATAATGAATGCCTAAGTATATTATCATTAGATGTTACACTTCTGACTTGATTAATATTCTTTATAAACCAGTTCTTCCAGCTGTCTGCAATAGTGTTTTTTCTGTTTTTTGAAGAAATTTTTGTCATTATTATAGCATGTCTTCTGTGATAGGCACTTTCCTAATACTATATCTAACTTAAGGTAAGGAACAAGCATGTTACTGATGTTACTAGCAGACATGCCAGCTTGTAAGGACAGACATCTTTTGTAGTTTCTCATCTTTGTGAAGTATCTTGCAAAAGGTGTAAAGATCCCAAATTCCTATGTAGTTGAATAGTTACATGCAAAATGAAAGCATTTTTTCCTGTTGTTGTCCTGTTATAACAAGACAAGGTTCCAAAATGAAGGTAGTGGATTCTAATAAGCTGACTTCCCCACAGACTCTTCTTTTCAGTGCTCATTTTACTAAGTGAGCCTCAAAATGAATACCTGTTTTTAATCAAAACTGCCAGGGACTTTGGCACAAAGGACTGATGAGACACTAATAACTTGTAACATCTCAGTAATGGTGACATTTTTTAATGCTTAATTTAGCATTACTGTAAATAGCAGATTGTTGGTACTGGTTTGTTTAAATCAATAGGTTTGATGATCATACACTATTTGATTTGTCTTCCAGTGGGAGGCCTTGTCATGATAAAGCACTAGCTCTCCTTTGCGTGTGCTCCATCTTCATACTTTGTACAGTTTATAATGGCCACTGCAGAGCTAACTTCACCTGAGTTTCTTCTTGCTACCAGTAGTCTGTAGCCTTACCTTTTTGTTCTGACTAGTGTATATACAAAGTGGTTAATAGAGAATTTTTTATGAAATAATTTTACACTTATTTGTCAATATAGTGAGTGATGATGATTCTTTACCTTCATTCTCAAAACTTTAAAAATACATACATCCATAAAGACATACCTGGCAAAGACAAAATTCATAATATCTACATGAGTAAGGATGAAATGATAGTAGGATTTTTTTTTTATTAGCTGTACAGACTTTAAAGCAACAAGACATAGCTGTTCTAAGTCACTGCCCCAAGAAATAAAAATTCAGTTTCTTCCTTTATGCCTTTAAAAGAAATTGCGGAGTTTATCAGAGTGAAAATGGATTGTGTATTCCATAAAGCATACTTCCCTCCTGAAACACTGTTGTACCATGTCTATGCTGATTGGTTAGTGAAGTCTGAATCTTGGTTAGGTCTTGTACAAAAGGTTGGGGGGAACCTCCCCACACACACACTTGTGCAAATACTGTCACTCCAGTATGGTCATGTAATCTTACAAGTAAGAGTTGTGGGGCTGTCTATAGGTGTGGCTAAGCCTGTGGGTTCTTGTTTTACTCTGGGGAAGTGTAAAGTCAGTGATTTTGTTCTTCCCATATATAATCCTCTCTCAAGTAGTACGAAAACCAGGTTACTTGTGTAGGAGCTCTTTCCAAGCTTAACTTCAGTGGCAAACCATTGTATAGACTGTACTTTGCTTGGTAAGGAGCAAAGCTACCTCAGGAATAAAAAGTTCCACAGGTTGTAAAAAAAATGCTGGAAGATGTGGAGAGAAGTAGGAAGCACTTGGCCAGCCCTTAAAGGGGATGGTAGGAAATGTTGTAGGAATGAGAAGTGCAAAGTTTCCTGCAGCTCAAGAGAGTTACTCAGCTACTTTGATGAACCCATTTCCTGTTGATCACCTCTTTGCCAGATTAAAATTGCTGAATCTTACAGAAATAACTAATGTGAACCGTCCTTTTTGACTTTCATCTACAGGAAAAGTAATGTGTTGTCCACAATACTTCCTTCCATCCCAGAATGAGTACTTATGTCTCTAACATTATAGCTGCACCTGCTGGACATCAAAGTGACTCAGTTGCAATATAAAAGTGGCTGTTACCTGCTGCTTAACAGCTCCTCCCTTCAGTAAACCAGTCGCCTCTTTGTTCTTTTTGTTTGTTAGTTTGTTTTGAGTATGGCTTCTCTTCTTTTTCCATCAAATTAAGCAGTCTTACTTTTTATCCTTAATGGTAAAGACCACAGCCTTTTGCTATGAATTCTTGGTTTGACTGTCTCAAGATACAGCCTATCCTTCCTCCTCTGTATGTATCTCAGCAAGCTAGACCTTCTCATTGGATATTTTTATGCATGGATGTTATGAAAGACTGGAGGAATACCAGTGTGGACACTCAGAGTCAGGTGTAGAGTTTTGTTCAGCTCTTCTGACAGTAGCATAAGGCTTCTGAATTTTCTCCCCCTCCCATCCATGATAAATAATGGAGTAATTTAAAACTGTAAACTAGGAGATAAGCACTTGAAGTGATTAATTTCAGAGATAAAATGACTTTCCTCGTGGTCATGTAACTGCTCTATTTTTATGTACTTCCAAGAGAAAATGTCACTTACCTGCACAGCATCTCATTGAATAATAGGTGCATGTTTAAGAGGGCTAATAACCAAGAGCTGCAGTCCATTTAATAAAGTTCTTGAAATAAACACGTGTGGGATATATTTAAAATGCACTCATTTCCGAGGCTACATACACTTCTTTACCAGTTCCTGTCCTTTAACTATTCCCATTTTGTTTTTCTACCTCTACACTAATGCATTTGAGAACTAAGGATTCAAATGTCCTCGGAGACTACCTCCACTGGCAAAGTGCTTCCCTTGCTTTTAATGTTGCCTTGACTGAAAATCATTAGGAAACAGCAGGTTAAATTAATTATCAATAAATTCAGCAAGACCACATTTCTAACAAAGTCATTGGCTCATGGGATCAGTGATTGTCACCTAGATTACAGTTACAGTCTCACTGAGGAGTCTGATTTAAGAGATAGTGCTAAAAAAATAGGTATCTGAACTAGTGGTCTTCAAGACCATCTGAATTGGTGGTCAGTGCTCTCTGTAAGTTTAGTGACCAAATCTAAGTGCCTCTGAAGAGCTTCAGAATGAGTTCAAGCACATAACAAGGATCCTGTTCCTACCAGTAACTGGCAACCTGAAAATTGGTATGAAGCGATTCATTGCACTTGTCTTCTGAGAGACAGCAAAACCTGACAAGCAACAGGAAGTCAAGACAGAAGTGAGCGTTTGAATCTCTGCTACTTTTAAGGTTTCAAAATATATTTGCATTGAACTTAGACTACAAGGCTCCTTGGGTGTGACACACCTGTCAGAGTAAACTTGCCCTATATCAGATGCTTTAGATGTGTTGCCCACTAGTGTAGAAGAGATTTTCTGGCTTCTGCTCAGCTTGGAATCTTTGGAATTTTGGAATTTTTAGCCTTCCAGGAGTGTGCCCCCATGTTGTAGGAGTCTGAAGTAGTGTCCCTCTTCACCCAGTCAAAAATAATGTTGAAGCCAAGAACGCAGGTTTTCTAAGAGAGGAAAACAAAATACATCACAGTGATTTTTCACTTCTCTGTAGCTGAAGTGGGATCTCCTGGAGATTTGAGTGTTCTGGGTTGTGCTGCTTAATTTTAATCTGTACAAGTATTTCATTGAACACTTTAAATGGAAAATATTAAGATCTCTAGAGGCTGTCACTCTTCTTTATGGGAAGTTTTCCTTGCACTATAGAGTCATATTCCATCTTGTTGTGTTTCCTGTGACCCTATGTGTCTTCTGTTGATTTACTGTTGCCATTGGACTCTTTGTAGAACACAAGCATACAGACAGACATAAGATTTTGTGTTAGAATGAGAAAGAATCTGCCATTAATATCTCCATTTGCTAGACAAGGAGACATGCCAGTCTGAGAAACCTCATACTTTATGTGGAATAAGACACTACTTGTCTTAAGCCCCTCTTTGTGATTTATGGCCACTAGGATCTGAATGGTCTCTCTGCAATATTCAAATTCCTGTTGTACAGGTTACATTTGGATTGGCATCCAGGCTGGGAAAAAATGTTGCTGTTGTCTTCATTCTGAAATCTCACTCAGTACTGACTGATTTACAAGGTAGCTTTCTGATGTGTGTGGTTTTAACTTAAAGATAATTGTTGCATTATTTGCCTTGCTGATGCTGGTGTTTTGGCAGAAACATATTCCCTGGATATCTTGTACTCCATGTAGAAGCAAAATGCTTAAACTTGGCATGATTATTCTGCTGAATGCCACAAGAAATATTTGCTTGCTTATCCAACATCCTCTCTGTGATAGATAACTGGGAGTTTAGGAGGAGCACAGAGAGCCCAGATCTGTTTATCAGTGCTTAAAGATAATTTTTTCTGCAGCATTCCTTACTGGTTTTTTGTAGCTATGAATACAGCCATGGCTTCATTGGACTCCATTGGCCCTTCAGATCTGTTTCTGAAAGTCTTGCAGTTATCTGTCTCTCTAGGGCTGATCTTTCCCAGAAAGATGATAAATGATATTTTGGAGATGCAAGTTGGAATTGGCTATAGTAACTTGAAGCACAAAACATTTGCTTGCTGGAAAGTTATCATTCTCCTCCCTGTGAATTCCTTGTGAAAGCTGCAAGTTCTCATTTGTTTGCCTCTGTTAATGGATTTTGGGTATTCCAAGATCTTACAAATCATGATGGAAATTTTTAGATGAAGCCCTGTAAGTGATCCAATAGAAAGAGCTCAAACTGATGGGTGCTAGAGGTGCTGCATGTATACATTTTTTTTTAATTATTTTTTATTTCTGGTATGTAGATGCACTCAAGTTCTTTTTTAAGGAACAGACAGAGGCAATGTGTGTACTAGTAGACTTGAAGAAAAACAGTTTAACTCCAGAATTTACTGGTTTGTAGCATTTGCAAAGAAGAAACAGCAGAAACCTCCAAGTTCAGAATGTAAGGAAAATAAACTAAAGAATAATGTCTTTGATTATAGGACATATTCAACAGCTGAATCTTTGATATTAGTGGTAACTGAGTGCAACATTCAAATTATAATTATTTCAAGAGGGACAGTGTATCAGGATAGACAACCTAAGTGCCAGGAAGAGGCAAAACCTTTAAATGATGATGAGATAGCTGACTGCTAGTATTGATGCCAGGTGCATCAGTCTTATCCAAAGCTATGTTATATACACTAGTAACTGCCTTAGTCATGAAGGAAATGCCTGTGGTTGTAAACTTGAAGACCACATGTTCCTCTAGGCATTGATCAAGGAGACTGTCCTTTGAAAGGTAAGAAAGCTTTCAGAGGCAAGGCAGCAGTCACTATCCTCAAAAGTTGCCAGGAATCTTTTTGTTTTTTAAACTATATATTTAGCTTAGAGAAAAGAGCCATGATGTCTTTATCTTCATAAAGGCATTTCAGATTGGTTTTGCAGTTGATCACAGGTGAGCTTGCCAATAAATGCAAATCTCACCTGCCAGCCTCTAGCATCCAGCATATCTTCTGTTGTGCTATAATGGGAACTTCTACCAGACAGTGGAAGAATGTCCTGTCCTTGTTTCTTCAGTTGGCTATTTTCTTACTGATCTCCCATCCCTCCAGAATTTTTTAGCACAGGAAGTTTTGGAATGAGGTTGAGAAGACAATGGGCCAGTTATTCAGTGTGGTTTGTTGTGTTGTTTGTTTATTTGTTTACTTTCCATGGTGTTCTGGAGCTAAAGTATTAAAGTATCCTCAGCAGTCTGTCAACCTCTTTCTATCAGTCCTAGCAGTAAGTCAGGATTTCTCGAATTAATCCTCCTCCCAACCTTTTGTTGTTTGGTTTTTTTTTCATCATTCACCTTCTGTTGTTTGGTAGCACAGTTAAATGTTTTCCATTACAGCCACTGGCCTTCTTATCTATAGTTTCACCTTCAATAGTAAGGTCATCACACAGTGGCAGATGAGATAGATTTTTGGCTTAATAAAATGTTCTTCAGAATTCTTATGGGATAAATTTTCATTTATGGATACTTCAGAATTACTCTGATTAGCACACTCTTTCCTAAACCAGATGGCTATTTTTAACTATTTCTAATTAAAAGCTTTTGGATACTCCAAAAGGAAATTTATTGGATGTCATGGAGTAGACTCCCCCCCCCCCCCAAGTAGTTTTGAGGGAATACTTCAATTCATTTAGATGTTTGAAATAACTTCCTTATAACTTGAGCAGTCAGGTTTGGGTTGTTTTTAGTTTTTGGCTAACTGAAATCATGGACTGATCTAACTCTTTCACGGCATCCATTGAAAAGAGAATTGAAGTGAACCTCCAGAAGTCATCCATTTGAAAAAAAAAAAAATTAGCTAATATAAAACAGATAAAATTTGTATGTGTACTTTGGAATACCATTGTGTTCTTCTGTCTTTATTAAGCCATTTATGGCACTTGCGTTCAGATGCCCTTTAAAATGGGACTGACAAGTAGGTAGCTCATAGAGTGTTGCCAGTTTCTCTTTTAAAAACTCCCGAAATTTTAGCCCCGGTGACTTGTGTGACTTCAACACCAATAAAAACCACACAAAAGTGAGTGGAAAACACAAGGCAATAAAGCCTGTCTAGTGGACACAAGTTGCCATTATAGTTTCTTACTACAAGTACACTAGTTAATAGTATTACAGCTGCTCTGAATGTAACTCTTCCACTTGAGGACCATCTGCTTTACTGATGAAGGTTGGTTCTTTACGTATCTCGGTAATTCAAGTAAGGCATTCTCTTCTGGTAGTCACTACTGTGATGTTCTATGAGTAAATGTTTACATTAGTTATCTGAAACTGTAATTCAGAATATAGCTTGAAAAATAACATTTGATAAAACTGAATTCTTGCTGCTTTGTAGATTGCTTCACTCCTTGGGGAAGATCAGATTACTTGATGTTGGTAGCTGCTTTAATCCATTTCTGAAGTTTGAAGAATTTCTGACAGTTGGCATAGATATTGTTCCAGCTGTTGAGGTATGTAGTATTTGCTGAATTTAATATAAATTTGTTTCTCAGATATTTTAGAATGCTTCAGAATGACTGTAGAAGTAGTATGTTTAATGCTTAAGTATGTGTGCTAAATATCTGTGCTTTAATAGGAACTGTGACCCTCCTACCTACATCCTTTCCACGAACAGGCTGTAAACTGTAGTTGTCTTTTGTTTTAAAACTCTGATTTGATTTTATTTTTTTTCACCAAGAGTTATGCCTTTATAATGCAGCAATGAATCTTGAAATTTGAAAACTTGAGTAGGTATCTTTTAATGGCATTTCAGATGAGTCAAAAGGCATAAATAAAAATTGAGTAGGCATATACTTAGGCATGAACCTCTCAGAAGCCGCATTGATTGATGGAAGGAGATGATCATTGACTGTACTTGAGTTTTTCTGAGGAGTAACCAGAAGTGCACTGTAAGGAGGCATTTCTGCTTATCCCTAGAAATATTATTGAACTTCTGCAATCCTGAGGTCAAATTTATCAGCACTTTTGGGGTAAATCGCTTTATTTTCTCTAGGTAGTCATGTTCTCAAATCCATTAATTCTGCTGTAATTGTATGTTCTTTCTGTCTTTTGCTCGAGCCAACTTTTTTCAGTCCTAATAACATTTATCAACCAAGCAAAGTGGAATGAAAGTGAAAAGATACAGAAAGGAAAACATTTCTGACAGAAAACAGGAAAACCTTTTGACCATACACATCTTGACCACTTACAGTTTAAAATCAGGATCTGGTAAAATCAATGGCCTAACATAACCTCCTTTGTAAGTGAAGAGGTGAGAAGTGTATGCGTACAATAATACAGCTGACTTGAAAGTAATGTTCTCTCATTTGCTGCAGTGTGGTTTACATGCTAAATGCATGGTATTTTATTCTGGTTACCATGTTTAGTCCACTAACACCTAATTTATATTTGTGTGTATATGTTTAGAGATAGTGAAAGATATTCTTGAAAAAAAAAAAATCTAAAATCTGATAAATTGCTTTTTAAAGCAATTCAGTGTTAGTTTCATCTAAAACACAAAGAAACTTTGAGTGGACTTCATCTTGCCTAATTTGAAGAATTGGCATCAGTTGCCTAGAGTGCCTTCCGCCACTTAGGAGGCTGGAGGACATCTACAGAGGGCTATTGAACATGACACAGGATGTGAAGGAGACACGTGCCACTGAAGGGGCAGCCTGTGGCATCTAAAATGGTAATACATGGCAAGTAAATTTCCAGCCAAAATACATAGATTGTGGGTGTCTACATCTGGGGTTCCATGTTCCACTTACAGTCAGTGGAGATCTGTTAAAAATAGTCAATGAATGAACTTAAATGTCTGTGGTTCCATGGTGAGGTGAATTGTGTTCTGACCTCATGGGCTGTATTGACTAGCTCTCCAGTGACTATAATGGGAGCCTAGGCACCTGAAGCTACGTGATCTCAATCTAACCATTAATTTTTGGGTATGCATAGTTAATATTTTGCTATCTATTCTATCATGCTGTTTTCATTTAAAAAAAACCACTTTTATTCTCATGAAAATAAATTTAAATACACACCGACCAAAACCATTATTGAAAAAGTCCCAGAAAGGTTATTTCTGTGGATGTAATGGAGGAATGCAAGTGATCCAGGCCAGACAACAGGAGAGGGAGTAATCAGGTAGCTGAAATTTTTGTGTGCTAACCTGTTCTTCAGGCTCACTCCCAGTATAAGGAAGTGATAAGACTTCCTGTCATCTGACATAATACCATATCTTGATGATAGGAGTTCCCCAGAGTCCTACTATACAGACCAACATATTACGATGAGGCCTGTCTTAGGCTCACCAGGTTCTCTTACTTTTGTTCTCTTGGATACTTTGGTGTGTTCACAGTACCTTTAAATTTATCCAGCAAGTGTTCTTGGAGTGATGTAGAGTATGGTTTATGAACTCAAAATTCATCTGCTAGAATAATAAGCTTAGACTCACCTCCAAAACAGAATGTGATGTATTAAAGATCATTCTGTTTTGAGCTGTATCAGCACCATAACCTCCTGAATAAATTTATCTTTAGGCCGGCAGTAGCCTGGGCTGATTTAAGATTTCAGAATAACAGCCAGGTACTTATGGTAGTTAATGTCATCTTCTGACATGAAAAATTGATCTGATAATTTGGTAGAAGCTGAAAATAGAAAAAATGGTAAAAAGAATTTCTTCACCTTGAGGGTGGTGAGACACTGGAACAGGGTGCCTAGAGAGGTGGTGGAAGCCCCATCCTTGGAAGTTTTTAAGACCAGGCTGGATGGAGCTCTGAGCAACCTGCTCTAATGGGAGGTGTCCCTGCCATTGGCAGGGGGGTTGGAACTAGATGATCTTTAAGGTCGCTTCCAACCCTGACAATTCTATGATTCTATGATCTTCTGATTTAGCAGATCTTTCAGGTAAAATACCAGAATATTTTTTTTGAAATGAATTCAAGCATAGAAGTTTCTTAGGAAGTCAGTTTCTTGAATAAAGCTGAGTAGAGGGTTAAATAAAAATAGATCAATCCACTTGCTGCATATAGAAATACTTTGGATATAGACTAGATAGTTGAGTAAAATACTTCAGCTAATTTGAGGAATAAGTAGGATGCAATTGTGAAAAAACTAGGAGAGGAACTGAAATGTTAGTTATAAAAGAATGTCTTCAAAATGTTTAGAATCTTTCATATGGAGAGAATGTGAACTGTAGCACTATGAATATGGAAATATATTTCCATTGAAAGGTTTTATATTTTGAGGGGGAGGGGAACTGCTCCAAAAAAAGATTAGTATTCTCTTTAACAGAAGAGTTTTCTTCTTCACCCAGTGTTTTTTTTGTCTATTCTTTCAAACATTCAGTTTGTAACAGAGAAATTTCAGAGTACAATTAGTAGTGTAGATGAGTATAATTTGTCTACCTTTGGGGAGTGGGGAGAAAATTGAAATAAAGGGTGAATCTCCACTTTGGAAAAATCCAAATACAATTTCATACTGTTGTGAAACATGCTGAATAGGCAGCATGTATTGGAGTAAAAGTAGACTGAGACCAAAAGAAAAAGAGCCTGGAAGGGTATGGAATTAAAAATTAGAATATACAAGCAAGATTGTGTTGTGAAGTGTCAGTGGATGCACTGCCCTATGACTACTGTTGTACTGTCTCGGAGGACTTGAACATCAGTTCAAGAGTTGTATATCTAGAGTTTAGCAGCATTTTTGTCCTAACACAGCCTTAAGGGTTCAGATTCCACTCAAAGCATATGTTACACCTGAAATTGTCCTTAACGTGATTTCTGCATAACTGTTTTATGAGTATTTTTCTGCTACGCAGAAATATTTGTAGTCTAAGTTGTTTTTTTCAGCTGTGTATATATAACCTCTAACTTTTTAAGCCTCGCTTCTAAGTAAAGTTCGCATGTTACTCTGAACAATTATTCTTCAAAGCCCTTCTTTCTTTTAAAACTTACTAGAGGACATAATGAAATTACTACTGTTAATTTCCTGTTCTAAGTATTACAAGGAAGCAGAATATAGCCCGGAAGGTATAATGATTGCAATTAAAATTTCCTGATTATAGCCGTGTAATGCAAGTCTCTTTCTTGATTTTTGCATATTGGAGGCCAAGATTAAAGCTACTGAAAAATAAATCACAGGTTTTTTTTGAACATTGATTACTTTCTCTATTTTATTACGTACTCTCAGAAGAGTATGTGATTTTATATAAACAGGACTAACATTCTTTTCTACTTGGAAACAATTGTGCATATCGGTTACTTTATGGATACCTTTACAGTAGTATTCTAGTCATCATTTTTGAATACTGCTGCATAAAACATGTTATACATTTTCATGGTATGAAAATGCAGCAGATCTGACTCCACCTCTCAGATGTACTCCACAGGATGCTTTGTCAGCTCTCATGTTTGCTTACCAGTTCAGAGTGTCCATCATTCAATGCACAATCTCTAGTCATTAATAGCAATTTTTGTTGCTATCATGCCAAAACCTTATTGTATCTTAATACCTTTTTTATCAAAGTAGTCAGTCCCAGGTTTTGGTGGTTATAAAGTATTAAAAATATATAGTGCATAGCATACTATTAGCCTTATTTTTTGAACGCTCGGTGATTAAGGATGTTAAGAACTTACTCTTCGATATGTTGTAGCGTGGTGTCATTTATAGCCCTTACCTTACTTTGATAATTGCCCAAATGTGTACTGTGACAATTTGCGTTTGCCAGCAAGGTTAAAACGTGGACCTGCATTACTGTTGCAAAGCAGTTCGTGTCCTGTAAGTTCCTAACATATGTTGCCTTGCTGTATCATCTTTGTTTCTATGCCAGTAAATAATGACACTTTTTTCCAAGTGATCAAGCTATTAAGTTTGTTGGATTCTTTCTGAAGAACTGGTGGAAATACTGAGATACCTAATTTAGTTTCTAATTACTAATTTCAGATTTATGAAAACCTCTGAAAGACTTCCAGCATCTGGAGAAACAAAAGCAATGTAGGCTTATCTGAGTTGTTAAATCATTTGTGAGGTAGTTGATTTGATACTTTATTTATTTTTATCAACAGCTATCAAATCTCTGTAGTAAATTACTGCACATCTAAAATCTTCCTTTGCATCTGTGAAAGCTAGTAATATGTGTTAACTTGTTATTTTAGATTGACTTATTAGCAAGAGGAATGTTCAGCAGGCTAGATATTTCCTCAAGGGAACAGAGTGGTTGTCACTGATTTTCCTGTGGATTTGGGTTGTATTTGCTCTTTAAACTAACCTTAATGTTTGTTTCATTTTCTGTTTTTCTTATTTCACCAGAGCGTATACAAGTGTGACTTCTTAAATCTTCAGATTCAGCAACCTCTCCAACTGGCACAAGATGCTATAGATGCCTTTCTCAAGCAACTGAAAAATCCCATTGACTCTCTACCTGGAGAACTGTTCCATGTTGTCGTTTTCTCGCTCCTCCTTTCTTACTTTCCCTCACCCTATCAGCGATGGATATGCTGCAAGAAGGCACACGAACTTCTCGTATTAAATGGCTTGTTGCTTGTAATAACTCCCGATTCATCTCATCAGAATCGCCGGGCTATGATGATGAAAAGCTGGAAAATTGCCATAGAGTCCTTGGGTTTTAAACGCTTCAAGTATTCCAAGTTTTCTCACATGCACCTGATGGCATTTAGGAAAACTTCCCTGCAAACAACAAGTGACTTGGTTAGCAGGAACTACCCGGGAATGTTGTATATCCCACAGGATTTTAACAGTATAGAGGATGAGGAGTATTCCAACACTTCCTGCTATGTTCGATCAGATACAGAAGATGAACAGCTAGCTTACAGTTTTATGGAGCTACCTGATGCTCCTTATGACTCAGACTCTGGAGAAAGCCAGTCTAGTTCAATTCCGTTCTATGAGCTTGAAGATCCTATATTGCTTCTAAGTTAATGTAGTCATTGAAATGCCCTTTCAGTCAAACCTCTTGCTTAACTAATTTTGCTATACTAACATGGGCTCAACACACAAAAGTGGTTTGCATAAAGAAAATGCAAAGGTTTACAGAATTTGCTATTTTTTTCTACTTTTGAATTTCAAAATTTATTCTTGTATGAAAGTGAAAAAAATACAACTTTTATGCAAATGACTCATGTCATAGCATAAATTGCTGTTACTTTCCTTAGATTTGTATCACTAATTTTTTTTTCCAGAAAGGTACCATTCTTTTCTTTAGTGCTGTGAAGTGTGAATTCTATTTAATTTGCTAAATGTTGTTTCAATATTTTAACCCAATGTGGTTGAGTTTAAGGCACTGGAGTTGGTGGGCTTCTGCGAAGTATATGTAGGAAGAAATAATTTGCACTTGAATTAAATGTGCAGATTGGTTAAGACACTTGGTTATGCATGTCCCTTCTTAATTATGGAACAAAACCTTTTTTCAAAAATTCAGTTTCACTCTGGTTAAGCCTGGGCTGGAGAAACTATAATGCTGGAACATTTGGTTTTATATTTATTGCAGCCCTCTTGAGAAAACACCAAATTGAGATAACACCAAACACGGGAATATATTAATCCATAGTTATACATACTGTGTAATTTCATTGCATAAATAGCAGTTAGACATAAGATTTCCAAAGAAGTTATGTCCCCCCAGAGAAGTATGGTACGTCTAGACAATTATGTTTCACTTCAAAGCTGGAACATGGTTTTGCAATTTTGTGAGTGTACAAGCACTAACATAATCAGTATTTCCCCAGTGATGGTGTTCTGTATTCTTTTCCAACTGTGTTTTGGGGGGACAGGGTGGGGTTTGTCATGTTTTAAAGTAAATTATTTATGCATTTTAAAAACAATCAACTTTTTCTTTAACTGTCCTTATTTGTAGACCTCCCCAGTTATATGATAACGATGGACCGATTTTGTATAAAGGAACATAATGATACAAGTTTTTCAAGGATACACATATTTGCACCAAGCCATGTATTCGGACCACACAAGTGAAGTTAACATACACTACTTATTTACTTATTTGGACACGTTGTGTTCAGTGAAGACTTCATAGCTGGTTGAAGACTGGTCTGCACTGTAGAGAGATGCAACAGAAGTGTTACATTAACTTGTATAATAAGTCTGAGTTTTCACAGGGAAGAAAAAACAACACCAACAACAAACAAAACCAAACAAAACAAAAAACCAAGCCACAAAACTAACAAACAAAAAACCCAAACGATTCTGTTCAGTGGTAAAAATAGAGGATTCAGTATTTTAGCTTAGACTTCCTTCCACTTGAAAATAATGGCCATATTTTCACAGTTGAATGTTAGGCTGATAAATCTGTATGTAAGTGCCTAATAATAAACTAATTAACCTAGGTGCCACATCGTGGTTTTAAAGACTGACTTCAGCAAAATGGTAGAAAATACTAATACATAGTTTCATGATTGGTTGTGCTGAATATACCTTACACCCTATTAACCTACCATGTTGTATTTATAATGCAAAAGTTACCAGATAGACCGAAGTTGTAGTGTGGATTTTACAGTGGTTGCTACAAAAATGAAACTTACTCTTTCCATTGAAGTTTTGCACTGAAAGTGACACAGTTTGACTTTCCTTCCTTTTATCCCGTTTCCTACATAAAGGCATCCCGCATTGGTCCATTTTATACTCAAACATGCAGTGCTTTATTCTTTCATGTGAGCTTTTTTTGTCTCTCTTCCAAAATTTACATCATCCCCTAATAGCTGATTCAATTCTGATATTCAATCTGAATGATATCGTTACTTACAAACCAAACAGTTATATTCTGATCTGTACGGACAGTTGCATTTAGACATACAAGTATTATGGTTGCTTACACAGAATACCTCTTGAATGAAATACACAGTGGCTTCAAAATTGTCTATAAGTCGGTATTTGCATCCCATGCTTTACCACTTCCATTAAAATGTCTGTCAGTCAAAGCCTTTCTTCTTCCCAGTTAAATACTGGTTCCAGCAGTGCTGAAGTTAAAGCTAAAATATTGGTGCTATAAATTCAGCTGTTTATGGAAACTTCATCTGTGCAGACTTCAAAGTGTACCTAGTATTTTAACTGATACTCCTTTTAAAAAAAAAGTTACATACTGGCATTGGTTAATGTAAACTGGTTTGTGATTCATACAAAAAAAAAAAAAAGCACTTCAAACCAAGATTTATCCCCCAACATAGTTTAAAATATTAAGACAAAATTTAAGCCATTTGGCAGGTTGGTGACACCACTGTGTCTGTGGTTTAGGGACCTGAGATTCATAATAGCTCAGTTTTCTTGCTGCTTTTTAAAAATTATTATTATTATTAAAGGACAATAGATTGTGGTGGTGGAGAAAAGTGGGACTTACGTAAATACTTATACCTCCCTGAATAATGTAAGTGGTTATATCAGGAGTTTTTTGATGTTTGGTGCAAGAAAAATGTTTCTATGTTATGAAATATTTGAAAATTATGACTGCAAGAGATCTCTCACTCGTAAGGTGCTGGAGAGGAAAAAATGTGTATTCGCATTTCTGTTGTCTTTATGTCACTACTTTTTGTGAACAAAGCACATTTATTAAAAAATCAACACCTGAAAACCTTAAAAATTGTTTTCTTGGGGTGGAGTTGTCTCTCCCCCCCCCCATGTAATCAGTTTATGCTGAAATCCACTGGAACCAATGCATAGTTATTTTCCTTATTATCCAGAAACTATTTGTGTTGGGTCTATTTTGTAAACAACTGAATTATAGTAAAGATGTTAAATTTGGTACTTTCAGCTTCTACCTCTCAGTTGTGGCCTTTGCTTTGCGCATGGGTTTTGGAAACCAAAAAGTTCAACAACTACTTGCTCAAAGAGTATTCCTAAATTACAGCTGCACAGAGTACCAACTAGGTGTTGTCCTTTGTGCTGGTAAAGTATCTGAAGCAGGTGCCACTAAGCAACTGAGATTTCTACTGTTCTGCTTGCGAAAGGAAAATCTCTTAGCTTTTTTTTTTTTTTTTTTTTTCCCCCCCCAGTGAATCCAGTGTCTGAATAATCACGGCAGGAAAGTTCAGATGTTTTGAGTATCTGCCGGTCAGCAGTAGCGCTTCTTGCCTATGGGGAGGAAGGGGCAGGTTATGATGAAGGGCTTACAGGACCAAAGGACATAAATGGGCAGCAGCCTGCCCCTGGGCGGCAGCCCCTGGGCAAACTTAAACTCGAACTACCCTTGTTGTGCCCATCTAAGCAACGGAGCTATGAGATCCATAAGATTTCCACTCTTGTCCATCTGCCTGCAAGGACCTATTTAAAACATGTTTTTCCAAGACAAAGCGTTGTGAAACACGGATGGCCAAGGAAGATGTCTTCTGTATGATGCGAGGGTGGTGTTGGGGAAACGCTGGCCGTCGGGGAGCAGAGTCCTCTCCCGCAGAAGGCAGCTCCTGATAGACAGCCATGGGAAGGGCAACAGGGGGGTTCTGTCTGTCCTGCAGTCCTGATTCAAACAAGTGTTTCCCTCTCCTAAGCACCAACCGACAGTGTCTAGAGCTTCGGGGGTTTTCTTCATTCTATGTATTTAGGTTTTTTTTTTTTCATTCATTACAGGCTATTGACATCGCAATTTTTTTTCGCTGTTTCTCATGCGCTTCCCCTCTCACCCATCATTCAGATGCTGCTGCATTCGCAGGTGTGGGGCTGATGGGAACACTCTCATACCCCACCCTGCCACGGGCAACGTTCCACCGAGCGCCTCGTCGCCTGGGGCAGGCGCGGGCCCGGCGTGGCCGCCGCTGCGATCGGGGCTCTGGCGGAGGCCGAGCGGCCGGGGCGGCGTTTGAGCCTCGGCGCGGCCCGTAGCCGGGATGCCTCACCCACCCTCAACATGGCGGCGGCGCTGCGCGGGTGGTGGGAAGTTTCCGGGACGCCTGTTGAGGTGAGTGCGGGACGAGACCGGGGTCGGGCCGCGCCGCGCCGCCTCCCGCGGGGCACACGGCTCCGTGGTGCTTGGGCCGGGCTTGCCCCGGCGCCTGTGCGTGGAGCCGGGCCCCGTCACCGCGGCGAGGCGGGGGCGAGGGGAGCCTGGCGGGCAGCCACGGTGGGGGGGGAGGACGCGGCCTCCCTGGGCAGGCCCGGGCCCCGGCGGGTTGGGAGCCGCCTGCACAGAGCAGCTTCCCGGCCGGCGGCTTGTTGTGAGCGGCATTGCGCCGGCAGCCCCGCGGGTGGCTGAGCCCGCTCCGAGGAGCTCAATGCCGGCATTAAATTTGCCTGGCCCGGGACAGCCCGGCAGCTGGTGCTTTTTCGGCCGGGTGCTCTCCCTGTGGCTGACAGCGGTAATACGGGCTCCTTATTAGCGTCGGGAAACTAGCGGAGTCGTTTCTCTCGGGTTTAAGCCCACTGTATAAATGCATTAGCTAAATAGCGCCTCTCTTTAAAAAAAAAAAAAAAAAAGGCTCAAAGAGTTGCTTTTCAAAAAAAAGATATGCGCTAAAACGGGAGAAAAAAAGCTGAAGGAAAGTGCAGCCAGTATTTTAGATGGGCCTCACCTGGGCTTTAAATCGACCACAGTTAAGCTACTTTGGTTTTGGTTCTTTTTTCTACTTTCTTAGACAAATCATGGTAAAAGCTATTTTGGGAATGCTGTTTCTTTATGTGTAGGAAAGCTCTTGGGTAGTTTAGTGTCCCAGTCTGTAGTTAGATACTAGGTTTTGCTTTAAACGGTGTTTGCAAAAGTAGATGAATATTTATGGGTATATATGCATTCTGGTTGTTTGGGATCTAAATGTTATTTGCTCAGATAGGTAACTCAGATGTGCCAACCTGAAACTTTAAGGCCTTTTGTTTAATAAACAAACACACACAGCATCTCCCTGACTTTGAAGGGTCTTGGTGTAAACAAACAGTCAAAGTCTTAACGTAAAAACAAATAGCTATGTTTTGAAGAATAAATCAGATTGAAATTTCTCATTAAAATTGTCTGAATTGCTGTTTTATTTGGTAATATCTGTGTGATGGATTGCATTTAGTTGTGAAAGTGCTGCCTTTTCCTCCTTTCACCACGAAGTTGACCATGTGTTCTGGTTACTGAAAGACTTAATGATTAACAGTGTAGTTTAGCAGTGCACCGTTTTGCTACTTGGCCGGAAGATCTGGAAGAGGCGGTTGCATTCATGGTCCGAGCTGTTGTTTTATGAATACTTGTGCTGGAGCAGACTTTGTGTGTCTGTGCTGGGAACAGGCGCGTTCCCCTGCCCTGGCAGCCCGCACGTGGGGTAGCAGCAGAGAAGCTTCTCTTCCGTGTTTCTCACAATGCGATGGCAGCAAAACTCTGCTTGGCATGAGCTGAACCAGTCAGAGTGGTTCTCTGTCAGAGTGGCTGCTTGCCTGCAAGGGAGTTTGCTACTGTCACGAGCCCACCAGAACGCAATTTAGCAACCATAGCAAAATTTTAAGCCGAGAGTTTCTACCCTTTGCATATGAGCCAGCCTGCTGACTTCTCTGGGGCTGTTGTCCAGATGGATGTTTATAGTGTTAGCCCCTTGACTTGGAGGGGTTCCAGAAAAGCTTAGGAATCAAGATAACAGGATGGCATGGCAGATGTGCTTCAGCATAGCAGTAGTCACATGTCAGTGCTGTGGGTTGGAAGGGGATGGGAAATTGTTCCTCTATATTCATGGTTTGAAAGAGAGATAACTGGGGATGCGGGGAGGGCATGTGTAGGAGTTGAAATAAATGGATTAAGTTGTCCGTAAAGCGAACGTTGATTGTAGTACAAGAAACACTGTGCACAGTGCTGTGATATCTGATACATCATGATCTGGAATATGATAGCTAACATTGGGCTTTGTTATCTTCATAAAGTAGAAACAAATGCAAGAGGAATAATTAAGTATATTACCAAGGGCAAGGAATATTACGAGATTTTAAGCAGTAAGGCAACTCGAATTAAGTTTATAGTATAAAACACTAATAACAGTGAGTATTCTAAAAATGCACAGTTGAAGTCCAAAGAACTTTAACTTGCAATGGGATCATATAATAATTATTTGCTTTAATTATATGGTATGTATTCTTTTGCAGTGAAACGGATTTTTAATGCATAGTTCTTGCAAGTAATATCTGCAATGTTGTTAGGTGTTTAACATAGGTTGAGAATTCGTTACAAAACTTAAGTAATTTAAACAGTAAGGTTTCATAGGCCTACGTGGTGGGTTGACCCTGGCACAGCACCAGGTGCCCACCAAGCCCTACTATCACTCCCCCCACCCCCCTCAGCACGGCACGCAGGGAGAGAATAAGATGCAAGGAGCCGTGAGTTATGATAGATAGCTAATGGGTAGAGGAATATTTTGGATACCAATAGATATGTAATACAGATACCTAATAGATGATCTTTGTGGAAAAACTGCACAGGCCAGGTTTGGTTTACCTTTGCCTCTCAAATCATGAACTAACGTTTATGGAGAACTCATTTTATATTGCTTTTAATACTGATCTCAATTTGAACACTGTTTAACAACACACTTACATGATCTTTATTCTTAAACTCCCGGGTGAGAAGGAACGTGTCATGTTTACGCTGTATATGATTGAAAGGATTTCTTTGCCACTAAAACTTTTTTTAATTCTTCTTCCAGGACCTCAGTGATTCTGGACCACTATTACTGAAATGATATTACAGAAGGCAGCAACTGCACTGCGTTTGTTGGATGAAACCGAAATATTTAGTTTCAGTCAAGTGGGTAAAACCCCCTAACTGCAGTTTACATGTGCAGGTCACTGCGTTACTGTGTTAGTCATTGTCTCTACATGGCAATGACAAGGCTGGAAGAAGCAAACAGAGAAGTGAACATGCATTCATCGGTCAGATACCTTGGCTATCTTGCCAGAATCAACCTGCTGGTTGCCATTTGTATGGGCCTTTATGTCAGATGGGAAAAAACTGCAGATGCACTGATTTTGGTAATATTTATTCTAGGTCTCTTTGTTCTTGGAATTGCCAGTATACTGTACTACTATTTTTCGATGGAAACAGCAAGTTTGAGTCTCTCCAATCTTTGGTTTGGTTTTTTGCTTGGCCTTCTCTGTTTTCTCAATGATTCTGCCTTCAAAATGGATGTGAAAGAAGAAGCTACTAAATATTTGCTCCTCTCTGCCATTGTTTTAAGGATATTATGTGCTTTGGTTGAGAGGATTTGTGGTTGTATCCATCACCGACCAACTTTGCTGACAACAATTGAATGTTTGGAGCTAGTTGGATTTGCAATTGCAAGCACAACTATGCTGGTAGAAAAATCTTTGAGTATTATTCTGTTGGTCATTGCTTTGGCCATGTTGATTATTGACTTGCGTATGAAGTCATTTTTGGCAATTCCAAATTTGGCAATTTTTGGAGCCATTGCATCCTTACTCTTTTTTCCATCACTGCAAATCCCCACAAACCCATTCGCCTTGGCGTGTTTCTTCAGCTGCTTGATTTCAGATCCCCTTCTCGACGTTTACTTCAGTGGACTTTCAGTTACTGAACGATGGAAGCCCTACTTGTATCGTGGTAAAATTTGCAGAAGGCTTTCCGTCATCTTGGTCGGAGTCGTTGAACTAACCTTCTTCATTCTTGCAGCCTTTAAACTGCGTGATTTGGATCTCTGGTATTTTGTGATACCTGGTTTTTCTATTTTTGGAATTTTCTGGATGATCTGCCATGTGATTTTTTTTATAACTCTTTGGGGATTTCACACAAAACTAAACGACTGTCACAAGGTGTACTACACCCACCGCGCGGAAAACAACAGCCTTGACAGAGTTATGGCATCTAAAGGAATGCGTCACTTCTGTTTAATTTCGGAACAGCTCGTATTTTTCAGCCTTGTCGCAACTGCTGTTTTGGGGGCCGTTTCTTGGCAGGTAAATAGTAATCTCTTTATCTTGATCTGCCTCTTGAGAATGCTGCTGAGAATTGTTGGCTTCTTTCAACTCCTGTGACATTCGATGGTGTGTAGTGGCCCAGCAATTCAAAGTCAGAACCGTTGGCTTCACCAGCGTGCTTTTCAAAACACCCTCTGCTGCCTTGACAGTGGCCAGGTGACTTACCAGCTTCCTTAGGTTGGCAGAATGGGAAGAGTTAATGCTTCCAGGGCAGAAATTGTGCAAAGTGTTTTCAGTTTATCCACTTAAAAAATAATTTTGCTTTTGAATTAATTGTGCCATAAAACTTGTTTTCAAAAGTAAATCACGGTGTCGAACCCTAGTAATGCACGCTGTATTGAGAGCTTTTCTTATGGACTCTTTTAACTGAATCAAGGCAAATTCATGTTTTAAGAATGTATTTTTCTATAATTTTGCTTTGCATTTAACCATGAATGTGGAGTTAGAAATCAGATAAACCAGTAAATTGTTGGTATAGCATGTGTGCTAAGTGTCTTCTTTTCACATCTGGTTATCCACTCCAGGATAGGTTCTCTGAAATACCAGTACTTAAAATCACACAGTCTTTTTTGACTTTTCTTTCCATGTCTGAATTAAGGACGTTGTCTTTTCTTTAGCAGAAAACATACATTTCTCTCAAAATGTTTGTTCAGTGCCCAAGTTAAAGTCTGTTGTGTGTTGTCACAGTTGCAGAAGTGTTTGCTGTCTATTTTCTTTTTTAAATTGATTTAAAGCAAGACAACAATCACTTTTGTACCTATACGTGTCTTAAATGAATTCCATAGATTTAATAATAATATATACAAATTATGTAGTATTTATGGTAGATCAAGTTTACAGAAATATATTTATATAGTGTTTCCAAAAAAAACATTCCTGCAGATTTTCATATCTTAAATAACCTCATGGATGAAAGATGTTAAAGAACTTGGTGGGTAAGGAAGCTGACAGTTATTTTGTGAGGTGGTGAGGATTTGTGTTGTGCTTTTTGGTGGTTTTTTGGTTGGGTTTTTTGTGGTGGCTTTTTGTTGTTGTTTGTTTGGTTTTTTGTTTGGGGTGGTTTTTGGGTTTTTTTCATTTTCATTTTGTTGTTGGAAATTCTTTGGCTTTCTTTGACATGGTGAGCATTAGAAGTTAACAAACACGCCTGGGAGGAAAGCTGGGTAGTCTTGCTCTTTATTTGGAAAAGTTCCAGCATGCGGAGACAAATGTTTGGGCTTGCAGAAAGGACAAAAGGAAGAAATAGAAACAAAAAGAAATAGAGAAGAAAAATAATAATAATAATTAAAAAATATTTACAGAAAGCGGGGAGGTGCTAATGCACCAAAAGAAATGGGAAGGTGGCTTGGGAGACAGAAATGATGAATATCAGCATGCTAATATTGCTAACTTCCATAGTTTTTTTTCTGAGAATGGTGTGATTTTATCAAAATACTAGTCTTTATATGCTAGATGACTGCTTTTTAGTATAAGAAATTTTTTACCATCTCTATCAGATAGTCTTACTGATTTCTCTATCCTTGCTGCCCCTCCTTTAACATCCTGAAAGGCATGAGTCAATAATTACATAGTTTTACAAGTACTTGGGTGGAGTCACCTCACTTACAGTTACACCTAACACAGCAGTCAGAACAAATCTAGCAGTAAGTTGCCGAGATAGTCACTGGAGAGAGGCAGTTTCTTTTGGGTGGCCAGAGCCTGTCTGTGGGGAGTTCACCACCAGACTTGGACAGCATCTCCTGTTGTGGCCCTTCAGGGAAGGGCTCCCTCTCCCCTTGACATCTGTTTAAAGTGCACGGGCACTTCCTTTAGAACTGCTTCTTTACTGCAAGCTGTGTGCTTAAGTGAGGAGGGTTAAACGATTCATACCTATCTTGTTACTTCTTTCTCTTCACATTGACTGATAATTCATTATTTTTTTTCCGTCTCTGTCCTCTGCCCCAAAATAACTGCAGCTGTTATGTATCTCATCATTTTCCTTTCTCTCTAAATCTGAAGAAGTGTGGTTGTGCTGTGGAATGCCTTGTGCAGGTCTGTTCACAAGAAGCAAACTGGCAGTGAAGCTAAAATCTTAGTATTTGTTACTGGCTAATTTAAACTTCTAGTGTCCTGTGTGTAAACAAGGTAAGCTGTTGCTTATCACCTCTGTCTGATAGGTTGTGTATTTATTCAGTGGGAAAATGAGTACTTGCACTAGCAAAAGTGAAAGGTATCAGACCAAATAATTGTCAGGACAATCAGGTTTTTATTATAATAATTTAGTTTTAGTGGACAATTACATTTATATCTATTTTACTATATATATATATATATATTTCTTTCATCATGTGTTTATGTAATCAATTAGATTAAGACTATGAATGCAGTTTTCTCCAAATAAAATAATTCCTACTTGAGAGGATGTGATGTTTGCCTTGCAGATCACTGTGCCTATTTCATCTCTTGTCAGAAAATGAAATACTCTTAAGTCCAAGCCAGAACATAATATAATAAATGGATGTATCATTTCTTATAGTGGTTGCAGGAAGCTGGCATTTTCTGTATTTTTTTTCTGGATAGTGTCAGGTTTCAAAATAATTAGAAGTAAGAAAGCAATGA
The DNA here is from genome assembly GCA_025331215.1 of Actenoides lindsayi. Lineage (NCBI taxonomy): Eukaryota > Metazoa > Chordata > Aves > Coraciiformes > Alcedinidae > Actenoides > Actenoides lindsayi. The sequence goes on along the minus strand of WTSP01000386.1, from coordinate 70,668 downwards.
TGCATAAGCCCACAATTTACCCTTCTGCAGAGCATGTTTTTTTCTAGAGATTTAAGGAAACTAGTGTTTTTACTTCTTTATAGGGGGATTTCAAGGCCTTAGGACTCTACTTTAGTATCCTATGCTAAATTTTTGAGTCTGATGTTCTAGGAGGTTTAACAAGCTCAACAGTAAAGCAGCAAACAATCTTCTCCAGTGAATATGCACTTTCCTTATGGTAATTTTTAAGTATTGCAACAGATAAAGAAACAAATCAGACTGTTAGAGAACATTTTGCCTTTCCTTTTTAAAAAGTAATAGTTATTGCTAAATACTTAGTGGGCTGGGATTTGAGGGTTTTGTTTTCTTTTGGTTTCTTTGGTTTCTTTGGTTTTCTTTTGTTTTTAAGACAAACTTTACTGCAGGAAAAAAGCTAGTGACATCAGTATGTGGTAGAAAGAGACCTTAGGGCTGTGTTGGATCCCTTTCCGTGAAAATACCAGCTTAATGTTTATTAGTGATCAAAAAAGCAAATTAAATACTGGGAAATAACTGGAAAGGACTGGAGGTATCATTATGTCATTGTATAAATCCCTGTCTTCCATATTTTGAATAACTGCAATTCTTGTTTGACATCTTGTAAATAAGAAACCAAGCGAAGGTTCAGGGAAGGATGATGAAGTTCACTACAGACATGGTACAGTTTACATGGTGAATAAACAAGGATGGTTCAGTCAGGAAAAGAGAAAAGTAAGTGAGAATATGGTGAACATAGAAATATGGGACATGTGGGAGGAGAGAAACAGTAAGAGAAAATTACTGATCAGTTCCAGTACAAACACTGAGGGCAATCAAGTTGACAAGAAGCAGGATGGAGCCAGACAGGTGGGAATAGTTCCTCACGGAGCGCTGAGTGAGCTCTGGGATTGCCTATCGTGACATGCTGTGTGTGACAAGTGGTTGCAGAGGCTCAGGAGGAGGCTGGACAAGATCATGGAAACATATTCACTGAAGTTTACTCAAGGAAGTCCTTGAGCCACAAGTGGGTGGAGCACTCAGGAATCGTATGTGCTTGGGCTGTCCTTACAGCCTTTTCTAGGTATCGCTTTGGCCTCCATGGAGACAAGGAGTTCTTCTAGATGGACCTTTGGTGCAGCCTAATAGAGCCACTCTTACATTCTTATATTATGGATTTTTTAAAATTTTTCAACATATTTTTTCCTTACTTTCTTAGAAATGCCAAGGATTCCTCAGTTGCTAGTTCCTGAAAATGCTGTTGAACTTTTTTTTTTTAATAGAATTTTTTTTTTTAATACCTTTCCTCACTCTGAAGATGAACTGAAAGCTTGTTTAATGATACAGCATTTGATAAGAGAGGTGGCTTGAAATCACTTTATGGTTTGCCATTTGACCTCCTATATAATGAATAGAATTGGCTAAAAACCTAAGCCTTGGAAAGGTACTTTCTAACAGCTACAAGTAATTAGCCATAGAATATAAAAAACTCTAGCTCAGCAGTGAATGCTAGGTTAGCTAGGTTATAGGCAGGAATGGGATGGTGGAGGGGAGGGGCTATGTTTCATGGAAAACTGTTACAGACACATTATATACTCCCTTTTAATGTGTTTAATAACTGCAATACCTGTGCATCATCTAAATCTCAAGCGTATAAAAGGTCAAGACCTAAAGAGACAGTTGTCTTCTAATTGGTGGCTAAAAGTATCCTGTTTGACTGAAATTGCTAGGAAAGTATCAAATCTTTTGTAGAAGGGCCTTTAAAGTGAGGTCAATTAACTCTCTGTTGCACACACAGTAGTTTTGTGACTCACACAGAACTGCTGAGACTAGAAGTCTGTTAGCCAGGGACCTTTCTGTAAGGGGAACCTCGCCCTTCCAATATGCAAGGGTTGAAAGTCACTGTTCCTGGTGCTTTGGTGTGTGCTTGGGAAGAACTGTAGCTCCCGAAAGCAGAATCTCTCTCTGAAATGTGAAGGGTGCAATCATCAGGTCTGTCTGAAACTGGAGGATAAGCTCAGGAAGCATGAGAAATATAAAAGCAATTTGTTAAAGGTGGTTGCGTTCAAAAATGAAGTAACAGCTTTTCATTGGGACGTGTTTCACTTGGAACATGGTCTGCTTCTTAGAGTAATCCCTGCTTTAGCTGGAATGGAAAGACAGCTTGACTTGTTGATAGAAATTTACCTTGCAGAATCTTCAGGAAGTGGTTTGCACCTGTCTTTGTGTTTGTGCGAGTAATTTTGCTCAGATCAATACACTGTTTTAACGGTTTTTTAAATTTTTATTTTATTTATATCTTTTCCAACCTAAATCCACCTTACTCATTTCAACAACTACTCTTGTGCCTCTTTGTAATTAGGCTCTTGGATGGAAGAAGATCCAGTAAAAGTCATGTAAATGACTCAGACATTGCTTCTTTCAGAAGCCAATAAAATGATGAAAAATTTGCAGAGGAAAGTCTTGGGATTTTCAAGCAAAGACTTTGGAAATGTTTGGGGGGACTCTAAGAAACCTAAAATCAGATTTTGTTAACTGCTCTATGCCAAGGTAGCTACAGGTTTTCTGAATTACTGGACAAAGAGAATTATTATCCTCGGAAGACCTGCATTTTATATCACCAAGAGAAAAATGAACTATGTCAGAGACAGCTGAAGTAATGTACTGAAGTACTTTCAGTACATTATTCTAGTTTTAATGAATTTTATGGGTTAGTAAAATAATAATATTCATTATATGCTTGACTACTTGTACTTAAATGGACAGTACTGTTGAACTTTGAATTATTCATGGGAAAAAAATTAGTTTATTATATTCATGAGTAGTTCTTGTTTTGGGGAGAGTTAGTGATTTTGTAGTCTTTATTTTGTAGTGTGATTACCTGGTGTTTCTTCAAAGTTCAATTTACAATGCCTTAATAAAATTGAAGACAGCTACTTTTTTAACTTCTCTAAAACCAGGATTGTTTTCTGAATATTAAGAAGTTTTCTAAGTAACATCTGTATGTATCTTGTGCTAACGTCACAGATTAACTGACTGTTTTGAATACAGATCATATCCAGTCTTTCATTTTCCCCTGCTTTTCTTCCTGATGTGTATTTTTAATCCAGCCCTCCTCAGGCTTTACTTGTCCAGCTTTGTTTTGGTTTAGTATTTTTTTATTTTTTTTTCATTCCCCCCCTCAACCCCGCCCCCGGAGGCCCTGCTGCATCCTCTGGCCTCTTTCCATATTTTCTCAAATAGCCATGCCACTCTTGCTTTCCCCCCCCCCTTCTTTTCTCAAGAGAAAGTATTCATTGTTAAAGTATCTGATTCATGTGTTAAGATTGCTGTCAAAGTCTCATTGATTTCAGAATTAAGATTATTTTTTTTTATTAACCAGAAATCCATTTAGTATATTTTTAAATTGACAGCCACTTCTGTTTTTGCAGGGTCAAATGCACATTGACTAAAGCATAGGTTTTTCTGTGGTTAGAACAGCAGTCAGGGATGGGAAACATAACACATGAAATCCATCTGCCAGTGAACGTGACAACTATTTTCTGCAAACTGTTTTCAGGATTTTCCCAGGGCTGTTTTAACAGTGAGAAGTAATGGATTATTTATTGTTCTCTAGAGATTATTCTTTCATTCAAAAATGTGTATAAGGCAGTTTCCTCTGGTAGTTGATCTACATTGTAATTTTACAAATTTTGTCTTTAAGCTTCTCTTTACCTGTAATATACATATAATATTTTCATTTGGAATTAGCTATCCATCAAATATTTGTAGATCACTTATCAGCTTACTCTTTTTCTCCTGAGCTTTCCCTGTCACGGAGCGTACACTTCTCTGGTTTTGCAGAATTACTGCAGAGAACCTAGGCAGATTTGATATTTACGTACACGTCTGTGTCTGTATATGGATAAAAATAGGTAAATAGTATTCAGCTTGGATAATGGAAAGCAGAGCATAATTTTTGCTTATAAATACACAAAGACATTTTTGTAAGCCACAAAGCCATTTTGGTCTGTTACATACAATCCTGGGCAGCCTGCTCTAGGTGGCCCTGTTTGAGCAGGGGCCTGGACCAGATGGTTTCCAGAGGACCCTTCCAGCTTCAATTCTGTGATCGTCTTAGTTGACTTCTGTGTAGAAATGTATTTCTGTTTTATATCAGAAGAGCTCTTTTTATATGTCTTTGTAACAGGCTTCCAATTTAAACCAATATTTCTCTTTCTGGTTTGTTTGGTTTTTTTCTTCCTCCTCCTTATTTTCATCAGTCACATGTCAGTAACACTCTATTGGTAAATACAGTTCCAGAATTGTTCCACTTGCAAAATTGTAAAATACCTCTAAATTGTTCTGGTGTTTTAACAATAAGTGTTGCTTGAAAAGCTAAAGAAAGTGGAAAGAGAATACTACTAGTGAATCTCATCTATCTTTTATTGTCTGTTATTTCAGTCATCAGAGGCAAGAATTCTTTTTTTTTTTTCCTTATTTACTTTGTTTGAAATGAGAACACACTTCGTATTTACTAAATATTCACTTAGAGGAACTCTAAATATTCATTTAGAAGAACACAGACAAAGGCAAAAAACCCTCCAAAGACGACGAGATAAAGTGATTTCTCGTGTTTTCGGTGAGATTGCTGAGATGGTCCCTGTCTTCTGTTTGTTTTTTGAGCAGTCTGTCTGGAATCAATAGGCACTGGGAGCACAGGGATGTACTGCAGGCTGAGATTGCCAGTGCAGTCAAAAGCAGAATGAAAATGGGTTGAAGAGATGAAAGAACAAAATCCCTTTCTAGCTCTGTCTATGCATCCACGGCCATCTGCTCCATTAAGGACAAGTCATCAAATCTTCTGGATTTAGTAAAGCACTGACAGTCTCCACCTGGCATCTTAGCTGTTATCTTAAAAGAAGAACCTATCTTTTGACTTACTATCACTACTAACCTAATTAGGTATTCTTTTGTGCTATTTCAAGTTCTTACAAGTTAGGTATTTTAAAATGCCACCATCAAATTCCATGATGCCACAGGAAATTGGATTGCAGTATTAACACCAGCATTACCACCTTTTGATGGACAGCTTATATCTGAACCAGTTTTGTAGCAAGCTGATGAGCATATTAATTGCACTTTTATGATAAGATGTGTAGGGCTGTGGGTAAATGGAAGCTCTTTGTGGTTGTTCTAACATGATTTTGATGTCTGCTCAGTGTTAAGTCCTCATGTCCCTGAGAGCTAGAAATAGTTTTGTTTTGTTTCATTTGTGTAAGATGTAGTAGGAGCTGTATCTAGTTTTGTAGTGGTTTCAGATGTTGGAATTTGAGAAAAATGCTGTCAGATAACAGTTACCAGTTATTTGAGAATAGTGCTATCAGTCAATAATGCTATCAGTTATTTATCAGTTAATATCAGATTCTGGTGTTTATTTGTGGCTAAGCGTGGTGTTGTCACCTTTTCAACGGCACATAGGGTAAGATCCTTCCATCAGAACCATAATGGGAGGGACTCTTTTTTAAAATCAGGACAAGTAGCAAACAAGGTTTTTATTTCCTTAGGACAGGAAGCACATTAGATGGGTAAGGCTGTTCTTTCAGATTGTGTAGTATTTATGTGTTTAAAAACTGAATATAGTCGAGTTAGTGTCATGTAACAACAAGAACTGAGTTGGTTTAGGGGTCATTTTTTTTTCAGTATAACTCATTCTCCAAATTATTAATAATTTTGTCCATATGTTAAGCTGAACTACCAGTCCACATCAAAACACTGAGTGATAAACAGTAAGGCAATATCCAGATTTTTTTAAAAACATTACTATTGTAGATTCATGCAAAGAGGCCAAGTAAAACATGGATGTGACCAGAGGCCACAGGACTCTTCTCAAGACAGAATTCTGTAGCTATGAATGTATTTCCTTTGCTACATAACAAACTAATATTTAATAAATGCACCATGGATATTAAAGTTCTTCATTAATTATGTATTATGATACTGTTTCTACCTTTCCTAAAGCATTTAATGCCTCATTAAACCCATTCACATCATATTAAAGTAATTTAAATGACTCAGTATCTGTTCTGTCTCTCATTGACAGCTCCATTTCAAAAATCCATTTTTATTTTATTAGTACAAGTGGTTGAAACTTCACTTTTGAAACTTGTGGGTTTGGTTGGTTTGGTTTGGTTTGGTTTACAAAATCATCTATATATCAGTGAGTATTATCTTTTCCAAAACTGGAAAGCTTAATGTAGGGTATTAGCTGTGTGAATGCTACAGAGTCTTGTAGTGGATGGTCCTTCTCATCTGATAAATATGTAGCTGATAGAGACTTGTCATAATTGCAGTAATGTTCATAAATGTCCAGAGAAGTCATCTTTTGTGTGACACACAGTTTTCCACAAAAAATATTTTAACAATTCTTGATGTTAAAAAGCAAGAACAATTAAATCTGTATTTTCAATGATGCAATATGCTGTGCTATCATCTGATGCTAAATAGATAATAGTCCATGTTATTCTTTGTTAATCAAAGCCTGATCCTGCAGATATTTACAGATAAATTTATTTTAGGCACATAAATAATTTTGTGACGTTTGATTTTCCGGGTTAAATTGATAAAGCTACACTATGAGCAGGGCTTGTAAACGTTTTCAAATGCATTCCTTTCCGAAGAGTGATCTCTGTTTACCAGCCACTTTCTCCTCAAGCCTTTCATTTGTCTTTACAGTACTTCACAGTGTAATATGTAGAAGAATAAGTATACATTATAGATAAATAATTTGCTTGTTATTTATCAAAGGACACAATTACATGTGATCGAACACAGAATTATTCACAGAAGCACAGGATGGTAGGGTTTGAAAGGGACCTCTGTAGATCATCTAGTCCAACCCCCCTGCCAAAGCAGGTTCATCTAGAGCCGGTTGTACAGGACTGCATCTAGGCGGGCTTTGAAAGTCTCCAGAGAAGGAGACTCCACAACCTCTCTGGGCAGCCTGGTCCAGTGTTCTGTCACCCTCACAGTAAAATTTTCCTTATGTTTAGGTGAAACTTCCTGTGTTCTAGCACCATGGCCTATCACTGAGGACCACTGAAATGGGACTGGCCCCGCTCTCTTGGCACTGGTCCTTTAGATAGTTATAAACATTTATAAGATCCCTTCTCAGTCTTCTCCAGGCTAAACAGACCCAAGTCTCTCAGCCTTTTCTTGTAAGAGAGATGCTTCAGTCATCATCTTTGTAGTCCTTTGTTGGACTTGCTCCAGTAGTTCCCTGTCTCTCTTCAACTGAGGAGCCCAGAACCAGACACAGTACTCTGTATTCGTAAGACCATAACCAACAGACCAGAAGGATTTTTCATACAATACCTAAATCTCTGTATTTTCTTTTTAGCCAACCAATGGGATCTTCATGAGTGCATTTCTCATCGTTTTACCGTTGGAGTCCATGGCTCATGGGCTTTTCCATGAGCTGGGAAACTGCTTGGGAGGAACGTGTGTTGGGTATGCTGTTGTGATTCCCACCAACTTTTGCAGGTATAGTTACCACGTATTTCAGCTTCGCGTGTAAGTGCCCTGTTAGCCCATAGAGGCAATACAGTGCTGTTGCCTGTGCTTTTCAATAATTAAATACAGATAAATAATAGGCAGATTTTGTGGTTTTCCTTTTCCTCACCTTCCAAAAAGGAGTAACACCAACTCCACCTTTTAATACGTATTTAATTTGCTTTTAGAAAGCCAGTGAATGCTTTATGCACCGGTCACGCGTAGGCAGATTCCATGGTCCATATCGCATGCGAAGGAGGACTGGGGCATTTAACTGAGTACAGATATTTTACATGAGAAGATTTAATAAACCAAACAAAGCAGTTCAGAACAATTTAGAATTCTGTTAAATGAGATGGTGTCCAAATTTAAAGTACATTGAAATTAGGTTTGCGAGTCGACTAAATGTCAGTTATTGATACTGTGAATTTACAACTGATTTTTGTTCCAATATAGATGTTACCATATGAGAAATGCTTGGGGGTGAAGGGATTCTACTGTTATTATTTGACCATTTGTGTGTTTTTCTTATAAGCTTTGAATTTGCAAGTGCTCCTTCAGCCATATAATTAAAATTGTGTGTACACATCATCTTTTTTTTAAAAAAAAAAAAAGATATACAAGAACTATGTAAGTTAGCTATTTGAGTTACAAGAGAAACAGAGTAGTAATTTGAAATGAGAGACTTAAATAGAACCACCCAGTTTATGAAAACTGCCCAGCTTAAGTATATGTAATGGATTCAGTGGATAGGGAAAAGAATTAATCGGCAGAGAAACAGAAAGTAGTGTGTTGATCTTAGATCACTGTATCTTGAATAACGTAAAATGCTGTAGAAACTAATTTTTTGAGTTTCTGATCTACAGTCTTCAGCTGTGCACTCTTATAAAAAAAAAAATCCATGTAGTCAATTATTGTTAGGGATTAAAAAATAAAATTTCAAAATTTACATTACAATATAAATTACTTCCATTTCCATGGCAACGTATTTTTTTCATCCCTATTCTTCTGGCTCTGGCAGTTCCCTCTAATTTTTGAGTGATGAGATACTCTTGAGGAACTGTTTAGGACCTGACAGAACTAAACTTTCTTATTGACTGTTTCTTCACTTGCTGAGACAAGGAGTAGTGATGATGAGTTCAGTGTAACTGTGGTAGTGGAACAGGAGCTTTCAGGAAGGCACTAGAGAGGTGAGATGGTACAAAATGTAATTAGCTAGACCAATAAAGAAATCAGGTAGCTTTACACACTGACTTGCAAAAAAAAATACATAAAGAATACGTACATATATGCATATATATAAAAAACCAAATCATATGTAGCCCTATATGTTTTGATTGCCTAGATCTTTATGATGGTGATGATAGGGTTGAGTTTTTATGGGTAAGAATTGGGGGTAAGCCAACAAGGCAGATACCATGGTGGGAGTCTGTTATAGACCACCCAGCCAAGATGAAGAGGCAGATGAAATACTCCGTAAGCAGCTAGAAGTCTCACAATCACTAGCTCTTGTTCTCATGGGGGACTTGGATTTACCAGGTGTCTGCTGGAAATACAATACAGCAGAAAGGAAACAGTCCAGGAGGCTCCTGGAGTGTGCAGAATATAACTTCTAACACAACTGGTTAGAGAGTCAGCCAGGGAAGGCACCCCACTGGACCTGTCATTTGAAAACAGAGAAGGGCTTGTGGGCATTGTGAAGGTTGGAGGCCACAGTGGGCATAGCAATCATGAAATAGTTTTCAGTTCTCATAGAAGAAAGGAGGGGGGTCAGTAGAACTGACACCTTGGACTTCTGGAGGACAGACTTTGGCCTGTTTAGGAGATGGCTTGGTGGAGTCCCTCAGGAGGCAGTCCTGAAGGGCAAAGCAGTCCAGGAAGGCTGGACATTCTTCAAGGAGAAAATCTTAAAGGCTCAGGAGCGGGCTGTCCCAGTGTGCTGAAGGATGAGCCTGAGAGGAAGAAGACCAGCCTGGCTGAACACAGAGCTTTGGCTGGAACTCGGGCAGAAAAGGAACGTTTATGTCCTATGGAAGAAGGGTCAGGCCACTCATGAGGACTACAGGGATGTTGTGAGGTTATGCAGGGAGAAAATTAGAAGGGCCAAAGCCCAATTAGAACATAATCTGCCTACTGCCATAAAAGACAATAAAATCTTTCTATAAATACATTAGCAACTAAAGGAGGACTAAGGAGAATCTCCATCCTTTATTGGATGTAGGGGGAAACACTGTGACTAGAGATGAGGAAATGGCTGAGGTCCTGAATGCCTTTTTTGCCTCAGTCTTTAATGGTAAAACCAGTTGTCCTCTGAGTGCCCAGTGCCCTGAGCAGGAAGAGAGGGAGCAGAGTGAAGCCCCCACAATCCAAAAGGAAATGATCAGTGATCTGCTACACAACTTAGACATAACACAAGTCTATGGGGCCAGATGAGATCTCTGCAAAGGTACTGAAGGAGCTGGAGTAAGTGCTCACCAAGCCACTTTCCATCATTTACCAGCAATCCTGCCTAATTGGGGAGGTTCCAGTTGACTGGAGGTTAGCAAATGTGACGCCCATCTGCAAGAAGGGCCAAAAGGAGGATCTGGGGAGCTACAGGCCTGTCAGTCTGACCTCAGTACCATGGAAAGTTACGGAGCAGATCATCTTGAGTGCCATCACATAGCATGTACAGGACAACCAGGTGATCAGGCCCAGTCAGCATGGGTTTATCAAAGGCAGGTCCTGCTTGATAAACCTGATCTCCTTCTGTGACAAGGTGACCTGCTTAGTGGATGAGGGAAAGGCTGTAGATGTTGTCTCCCTCAACTTCAGTGAAGCCTTTGACACTGTTTCCCATAGCCTTCTCCCAAAGAAACTGGCTGCTCCTGGCTTGGATGGGTGTATGCTTTGATGGATAAAAGAATTGGTTGGATGGGCAGTTCCAAAGAATTGTGTGGTGAATGGAGTTAAATCCCCTTGGTGGCCGGTCACAAGTGGTGTTCCCCAGGGCTTAGTACTGGGGCCTGTTCTGTGTAATATCTTTAAATATGATGAAGGCATCAAGGGCACCCTCAGTAAGTCTGCAGATGACACCAAGTTAGGCAGGAGTATTGATCTGTTTGGAGGTAAAGAGGCTCTACAGCGGGATCTGGACAAGCTGGATTGATTGATCAAGGTCAGTTGTGTGAGGTTTAACAAGACCAAGTGCCAGGTCCTGCACTCGGGCCACAACACCACCATGCAACGCTACAGGCTTGGGGAAGAGTGGCTGGAAAGCTGCCTGGCAGAAAAGGACCTGGGGGTGTTGGTCAACAGTCAGCTCAGCATGAGCCAGCAGTGTGTCCAGGTGGCCAAGAAGGCCAATGGCATCCTGGCCTGTATTAGAAATAGTGTGGCCAGCAGGACTAGGAAGGTGATTATGCCCCTGTACTTGGTGTTGGGGAGGCCTCACCTCAAATACTGAGTTCAGTTTTGGGCTCCTTGCTACAAGAAAGACATTCAGCTGCTGGAGCGTGCTCGAAGAAGGGCAAGAAAGCTGGTGAAGGGTTTAGAGTGCAAGTCTTATGAGGAGCAGCCAAGGGAACTGGGGTTGTTTAGCCTGGAGAAGAGGAGGCTGAGGGGAGACCTTTCAGGAGGTTGTAGTGAGGTGGGGGCCAATCTGTACTCCTGTGTTACAAGTGATAGGACAAGAGGAAACAGCACCAAGTTGTGCTGGGGGACATGTGGGTTGGATATTAGGAAAAATTTCTTTGCACAAAAAGAAACCACTGGAACAGGCTGCCCAAGGAAGTGAGTCACCATCCCTTGATGTATTTAAAAGACTCATAGGTGTGGTGCTCAGGGACATGGTTTAGCGGTGATCTGGCAGTGCTGGGTTAACGGTTGGACTTAATGGTCTTTTCCAAATTCAAATGATTCTAGGATTTTTTTCTAATAGTAGAGTAAGACCGTCTCCATACTTTCACCCACAAAGCCTCTCCATGTCTGTAACTAAGCATAAATCAGACCAGTTTGGTACAGCTGTCAGTCATGCTCCTTATCATTACCATTATTGTATTGGCTCATGAGTGATGAATGCATTTCCTTTTCTAAAAGTATATTCTGAAGAGCACTCCCATAACTGGATATCTTGCAAGACCAAATCCCTTAGCTAGTCATTTCTTGTGACAATATGTAGGCTAAAAAAAACCCAAAGAAACAAACAAACAAAAAAATGTATGTATATTTCATACATATTTTTATATAAATATATAGCATATATACCAATACAAATAAAATGCATTTTGGAAGCTGGGCACTCTTTTATTATATGTGCATATTCATATATATATACGTACACACATCTATATATACATGGGTTGCTCCACGTCTAGTTGGTAATTTTCTTAGAACTTTCATTTTCTAAGCTGTGAATACCATTATCTGAAATGCTTTATGCTTTTCTTATGCTGAAAGATCAGCATCTGAACATCATATGAGTAAGAATTACGCTATTTCCGTGAGCATCATATTGAGTAAAGGTTAGTTTGGAACAAAGAGAAATTAATTTAAAAAATCTAAGCAAAATGTGTTCTTGGATTTCTCTTTAGTCTGTTACTGGAAACTAGTTTGCATGATGTGTTGTGCAGATGAGCACTGGCTGTCCCTGCGCTTCCTCCCAGTTGTGAGAAAGCCCCCGTTGGAAGGCAGTGCTCTCGCAGTGGGACGCAGTGAAGTTGTCGGAGCCTGCCTGGCATGCGCGTGTCACCGCTCCTCTCTCTCCCGCTGTCTCTCAGCTGCAGGAATAGCATGGGGTTGAGGAAGGACTGTGCTTTGAAGTGACGAAGCGTGGCAGAAGGGAGGGGGAGATGGTGGTCTTTCATTCATAGGATATTTTGTTTAAAAACTGTACATTTCAAGTCAATATGAATTCAGAACAGCGCTACTTCTTAAAGTAAGCACAAGGTAAAAACCACCAATTGCTAAAAGTCCACTAAGCAAGAAATAATTCTAAATCATAATCATAGCTGGTTTTCTTCTCTTTAGTCCTGATGGCCAACCAACTCTTCTTCCACCTGAACACGTGCAAGAGTTAAATCTGAGGTCTACTGGCATGCTTAATGCCATCCAAAGATTTTTTGCCTATCACATGATTGAGACGTATGGTTGTGACTATTCTACAAGCGGAATGACCTTTGATACCCTCCACTCCAAGATCAAGTCTTTCCTTGAGCTTCGCACAGCCGATGGACCCAGACACGATACCTACATTTTATATTACAGTGGTCACTCACATGGCACAGGCGAATGGGCACTGGCAGGTAATTGGTTTGGGGATTTTTTTATTAATGGTTTTGGTATTGATAAGCTTTCCACGTCAATTCATTCTTTCTTTAAAAAGTCATACTCTATTGCAAAACTTTTGCAGATTTGGTCACGCTTATTATTGGATAGTCAAGAACGGCAAAGAGCCACTTATCTTTGGAGAACAGGTTCATACAAGCTATGGCAGAAAAAAGGGAAGCAAGGAAAGTGTAATATACAGAGCATGGCAGTTAGGAGATTAAGAGGCTAAAAGGAATCATCAGAACAGGGAGGGCTGCAGGCTGACCACCTCTGCTAGTGGAGAGAAGGGAGAAATTCCAAAGCCCCTTTGGTATGCAGTTCAGTTGATCTGAAGAAGCAGCTCTTTCCTTACCTTGCTCTATATGACAAGTCAGGTATGTTACTGTATGAACTTCCGTGTCATTTTTAGTATTTGGTCACTTGGATAAAAATCCTTTTGCAGCTGTTTTTTTAGTTCTCTAAATTCTTTAGATATTGTTGACCCCAAAATTACACTTAGAAGTTTAAGAGTGATTTCTTATTCCCCTTACAAGTAAACAAGATAACTTTAAAGATCACTTATTTTCCAGAAAAGTAATATGGAAATGACCCCCTTCTGCTCTGAAAACAAATTTCCCTTGTATTTTGAGGAATGAACAGGCATCATCTCTTCCCATTCCCTGGACGTGGTGAAGCCAACACACCTAATTCTGAGTGAATTATACAACGTTTTTTGTTAGCTAGGCTGTCGTGAAGGACTGCACATCCTTAAGATGTGCTCTGGTTTTTGTAAAAGCTAGAATTAGTAAAAGAAATAGGAGGCAGGTGTATGCTCCATGCTAGAAAAGCAGGTCTTCAAACGCAGTAAAGCTTGTAGCATGAAAACAGCTGCATTTTGCTGAAATCCTAGAGCTTGTGGCCATTGTGGGCACGGTGTAGCCTGAACACTACAAACCTTTATGTAAAGGGCTGGTTTAATGCCTTGTCGTATGCTTGGCATAGACTTCACCATTTCCCTTCTTCCTGTCCCATTATTAATCTCTACATAATGGGCGGTTCGGTCTCAACTGTATTCTTTGGTAAACCTACTGAAGTTTTCAAGTCAATGGTAGGTTTAGCCTTGCTCTCCTGCTGTATGGAACCGGGCTTCTCAGGTTGCGGTGTGCAAAAAGTGAATCTGTAGTAAGTATATTGAAAACTGGCATGTTTTTTTCATCCTGGGACGAAACGGAATTCTCTTGGGTAGAGCTCTCTGCCTGCAAGCTCCCAGCTGATTGTCAGCAGTCGCTCTCCAGGGCATGTGCTTTTCGACAGTGTAGACAGATTTGAGCTTTGTATGTGGTGGTGCTGAGGTGTTCAGATGCAGGTCAGTTTTCACCTGGAGGCCATATACCTGTTTTGGTGTAACTTCATGGCTGAAGTGTTACACCTGCCAAAGAACAACACAAGAGTTTTTCTCAAAGGCTTCATCTATATTGGTGATTTTTAAAAGCTACAGCTGTACTCAGAGCTCAGCATGAGTGGTATCCTGCATTGTACACACCAGGGTGGCTGAATGACTCCTCTCAGAATGAACTGGTCTTGTCCGTAAGAGCAGCTGCCACCTCCTGCAGTTGCCGAGTGTCCCCACACAGTGTGTGGAGCCAGGCTCGCAGAGAAACTCTGCCTCCCACCTGTGCTCCAGCCGGCAGCACAGGCACAATTTCTGGTGTAACACACAGCCAAAGGTTGCTGCAAAAACTGGACAGCTTCCAGCCCCAGTCCAGGCTTACATCTGGCCAGTGTGGAGTGTGACAGGGGGAGCTTAGGTCTCTGTATACCTCTTCAGGTAGTGGTAGCCTCAATTAAACTCTGTCTTCACTTTTAGGATAAGGGCTAAAGTAACTGGTAAAATAAAGTTGCTGTGTTAAAAGATACAGTGTGTAGATGCTGTGGTGTTCAGTTTTCTCACAAAGCTCTTTTTCAGTTCTCTATCCAAGTACAGCTTCAGCTTCTACTTGGAGATACGTATAGTCACATAAAGGAGAGGAACAGGCAGCTGTTACGAGTCTTGCGTCCTTTTTTGTGATTAATTTACATAAATCGTGGAGTGCAACCTGATACTCTCCAGATAGCGCTGCTCCTGCACGTGACTGAAGTATAAACTGGAAAGATGAGGGCTGTTTGACTGTGTAATTGTACCGTGTGTATTGGACAGTGGTGTTTTGTGACAGGTGGAACATTTGGTCACTGGCTCCAGTAATGTGTATTGTCCTCTGACCTCTGGAGAGGATGAAGAGAGACGGTGACATTCAGATCTAACAGCAGTCGTGTCTCACTGCCGGCTTATGCTGCGATGCGGCACAGCAGTAGCGGCATAGTCTTTGCTTTGTAATGACATCTTGTAAAGGAGGCTTTATTAGTTCACTAATGATGTTCCTCTGTTGTTGGAAACTGAGATGTAATCCAGTGGTGTATAAGAGAGACTGTTAACTAGTCATGCATAAAGTATGAGCAGTCCTATGACCTGGGAGGTCATTTTCTCTTGAGGGAAGGCAAAGGCAAGAACTGGGCTAATGAAACTTTGTTGCTGAAACTGTCCCCTTAACTGCCTGCAAAACCTACCAAAAAGCCAGACGTGGCCAGATGCGTGGATTTCTAACACAGCTTGGTGCTGTCTGTTAAGTCCACATGTTTGAGTCAGTAGGGTTAGAAGCTAGTTTGTGTGTGAAGGGTGAGATGTTTTTCTTTGGTCAGTTCTGTCTCCTACTGTTTTGAAATCACCTCCACCCCTGCATAGTTACACTAAAATGAAGTTTATTTATAAGCCTTTAAAAGGTGAACAAATAAATTTTTACTGCTCATTGACATAGAGGCTTACCTAGAAAAGGGAAACAGCTTCTATAGAAGTCTCTTCTGTAAATGCAGCAATCTGGGGATCATGTACCAAAACAAGTCATTGCTGTAGGTTTGTATTTTAAGGTTTTCTTTGGTACTAAATTAGCCACGATTGCAATTTTTTTTTTTTTTTTGAGAAATTTGTAGTAGCCCTGTAATTTTTCTTTTTCTTTAAATGCAATAGTGTACTCAGAGCTTTAACTCTGAGCTGTTAATCTGAAGCACTTTTTTGTCACCCCTTACAGGTAGAAATGTAAGTGCTGAACTATGCAGCTCTTCTGTTTGAGATTCATCTGTGCAGTTAAATTCCTACTATCAAGATTTTAAATACTGCTAAACGTGCTTCTATTCCACAATTGAAAATCACTACGGAATTCAAATGCAGCCATTTTTAAATGACATTTTCTACCTTTCTTCTAAAAGGCTTCATTTAAAAAAAAAAAATGTTGACATTTTCAAACTTGAGTGTTTTTGTTGTTAGTGTGTATCATAGCTCCAACCTGTCAGCACCTAGACATAGCAGTCCTCCACATTAATAGTCACTATGGAGCCAGTGGAAATGTCTTCACTTGTTAGGAAGATGTTTTCCTTAGGCACTGAAGTAGTCTGAGAGAATTTTTATACCCCTGCTTTTTTGTTGTTTTGTGAGGAGGGGTGTTTTTGTTTGTTTGGTTGGTTGTTTTTTCATTCTGCTTGGGTTTTTGTTTGGTTTTGTCATCAGTGATGATGAGTTAGTGGCCTCATCTGCCATAATGAGTCGGGTGGAATCAGTTAATACCTCTCTGGAGATCTGTAACATCTACAAACAGGGAGGATCAGTTGAAAACTTCTGTTACATCTGTCCAGGTTGTTAAAATAAGGGATTCTTGAAACCTGCTATCAAACTTCTACA
Source organism: Actenoides lindsayi (assembly GCA_025331215.1). Taxonomy (NCBI): domain Eukaryota; kingdom Metazoa; phylum Chordata; class Aves; order Coraciiformes; family Alcedinidae; genus Actenoides; species Actenoides lindsayi. The sequence goes on along the minus strand of WTSP01000386.1, from coordinate 54,089 downwards.
AAGGTTTCTGTTTCTTTGTCCTAATATTGTCTTTTTTTTTTAACCTTGTGGCAGGGGGTGATGCTCTGCGACTTGACACACTGTTGGAGTGGTGGAGAGAAAAGAACGGCACTTTTTGTTCTCGACTCATCATCGTTTTAGACTGTGAGAACTCTCAGCCTTGGGTTAAAGAAGTAAGAAAAGTAAATGACCAATATGTCGCCGTGCAAGGAGCAGAAATGGCCAGAGTTGTAGACATCGAGGAAGCAGACCCTCCACAGCTTGGTGACTTCACCAGGCAGTGGGTTGAGTACAACTGTAACCCCGACAGCACGATCAGCTGGTCTGAAAAAGGACGCCCAGTAAAAGCAGTGTATGGTGTGTCAAAACACTGGAGTGACTACACTCTGCATTTGCCAACGGGAAGCGATGTTGCCAAACACTGGATGATCTACTTCCCACGCATCACCTATCCCTTAGTGCATTTGGCAAACTGGTTTTGTGGGCTCAATCTGTTCTGGGTCTGTAAAGCGTGCTTTAGGTGCTTGAAAAGACTGAAAATGAGTTGGTTTCTTCCCACAGTGCTGGACACAGGACAGGGTTTCAAACTCGTCAAATCCTAATTAGCAACCAAAGAGAAAATGAAGTGAGAGCTCTGGGAACTTTCTCACAGTACCATAATTACAACTTTTTATATGACTGTTTTTTCTCTGAAAAAGTCCACTACACTCACTTTATTCAGCTCTTTGAGCAGCTACAGTATACACAACAATTACAAGCGGCATCTTAAAAAGAAGAGGGTAGGTTTGGGGTTTGTTACCGGTCTGTATGGACATACATAAGAGTTATTTAATATGGCCATGCATTTTGGAAATAGTTCACGGGTTCATATATGTTACTTAAAGCAGCTTTTGGTCAGAATCTCCAGTTTGGTGGACAGCAGCTCCTGTGAATGTTACAGCATGCTTATTTGCCATTTCTGTCCACTCTAAGGTTCAAATACAGGGAAGGTACCGAAGTAATACACAAATCAATTTACATGTTCTTGAAATTATATGGTGGGATCAAGGGTATTCTAAAACAGCACTGAGACAGAAAAACAGAAGGCTTGAATAGCCATTGTAGGTCAGTAGCTACCAGGAATCTTTCGTTTTGTTTGGTTCTTTGGTTCTTCAGCCCCTGCCTCAGTTTTCTACTGCCCGCAGTGGAAATTTGCCACAGAAAACAAGGAAATGGGACAACCCTTTAATGCTCTGATGCTGCTTGGACACTGCTTTCAGAAGTGCAGTTCTAAAAACTTTGTGTTACTTTCAAAATTCAGTATCTTGCTGGAGATTTTTTGTTGTTGTTTTAAATATTCCCAGTAGTTAATTCATATGTAGAATAAAAATTGCACTGAGAGTTTTTCCTTCACCTTTTAGGGTGGTTCTGTCTTTTCCAGACTCTTACTAGTTTGTATTTTGAAAAGCAACCCTGAAGTAAAAAAGTAAACCCCAAAGAATTTAACAAATAACATAATCCATAGATAAAAAATGGAAATACAAGTGTTGCCTTGCTTCCATCTTTATCTGAAGTCTTTGCTGTGCCTAAGACCTTGATTCTGTAAAATGCTGAGTACAGGATTGGACCGATGAGTCTATTAGTTATTAAAAACATGAGCGAAGTTTGTCAGAAAGAATAGCTTATTATTTTAGGACAGGAGTGAATCCTGAGTATTCTTCAACTTTGTTCTCCCAGATGTAAAGTCCTAACCTTAATCCTTCCACTTACAGAGCTGGATGGGACTCTAGAAATCCTATCCCAGCCTTTCGTCTGCAGTCAGAGAAGTGACATAGTTTTCTGATCTCATTCTCTCAAGTACAGACAATAAGGACTGAAACAACTAAGCAGCTAAGACAGTACAATTTGTGGTGGTTTTTTGCATATGTGTGCAATCCAGCAGACCTAGTAGTTTATTTTTTTCTGTTTCCATCAGTATTTTAATGAAAAAGTTAGGCATTAACTGGTATTTGTCTAAAATATAAATTACACGTTTGTTTAAATACATGAAAATATTTTAGGAGATCTTAAAAGTCTCTGCCATCAATGGATTTCCTAATTCCATCTGAACTTTGTAGCCAGCTAAGTTAGAGAGTCTGCTAACACTGATACCTGTTAGTAACTCCTGAAAATAAAGTGTGTAATTAACTTGAGATCTGCAAACCCAGAGGAATTTGCACCCACCAGCTTCAAAATGGTGATTTTGTAGGATTTACAAGTGATAGCCACTAAGCTTCTTCATTAGCAGGTATTACACAACTTTGTTTAGCAGGACACCACCACCCGCCCTGCTTTGCTTTTCCCCATCCCCTTCTATAAAGTGAAAAGGGGATAAAGAAGTGAGAGATGAGATATCCTACCAAGACTCCATTCCATTGGGTCTTCTCTAAGTAAATGCTGTGATTGCAGCTCTGTCATGAGCTGGAGAGGTGTCTGTTCTCAGTGAGGGCAGAGGGTAATTGCACCATCTCACTGAAGGTATCCAACCTAAGTTCCAAACATGGGAGCCTGAGGTAAGAGTCGTGACAGTTCAATTCAGATATCTGAAAGCTGGACATACGAATCCATGCTAGTGACCTGAAGTACTCCACTGCTCGTTAACAAAGAGAAATAAGTATTCCCAGAGAAAAGACTCATTTGAACTGCATTTTAGCATGAATTTTCCTTCGATTGTGCCTATTAGGTTTGTTTTGGTTTTGCTTTTGTATACCAGAGGTCAAGCAGACAAATCCTTTATGTCTGTTGAATAACCTTAGAGCACGTCTGTTCTAAATCATCCCCTGGAGCCTGGCTGGGTATATTTTTATGTTCAAGCACATAAATTGGATACTTGAAGTTAGGCTGAACGAGCATCCATCAGGTTGCAGAAAGGCAGTGCTCCCTCCTCTGCAGAAGTTATTTTCAGCTATTTCTGGTCAATAGCCATTCAGCACAGAGGAAAAAGATTGCATAAAGCAATCATTTGGTTGGTAAAATCAACATTATTTTGACTGCTGTTTCAGTAGGTTTATCTGAGTGCATCAGAAAGTGTCCCAACATGAGCACTAGACATTTTTTAACAAAGTCCCTGTAAAACAACACTGTAATACCTGATAGTCACCCTTGAACATCTGAAAGTCAAGAAGTTAGTCCTTTCTGTTTCGGAAAAGCTTTGAATATCAACCATAGCCCATCCTACTAATTATAATGGGTACATCTTACTCTGTACCTGCTACTGTTATATTTTTATGGACATCATCTCTGTCTTTCTTTTTGGACATCAGGGGGAACAGGAAAAGTGTGGGACTCCTGACCTGTCCTGGCACTGTGAGCAGCATCCACTCTGCAGTGCAGGGACGGGCCAGCTTTGGGCAGAACAAATGCAACACTTGGTACTGATCCTCCATTTATGAAATGGTCTCCAGCTTACTTATCAAACTGTTAGATTTTTCTCTAGGATAGGTGACATTCAGCAGTTTGCTGTAAGTGAGATAGAGAGTCAGCTAAAAATACAGCAAAAAAAGACTATTTGCAAAACTAAACACTTGCCAATTTGGTTTTTTTCAATTAAAGAACTCTAGTTTTCTGCATTTTAAATAGCTTTTCAATGAGCTAAGGTATTCCTACTTTTTATCTTGTAATGTTTTAAACAACAAAGGCATGATGAAAATGCTGATTTCAACTAAAAGAAATGTTTACAGCCATTCAAACTATGAGGCCTTTTTGAACAAAGAGACTCTCGTGTGTGTTTCAAAATCCAGTAAAACCAGGGCTCTGGGATGACAAGCCTCAGGAATTCAACAACATTAATTCTGCCCTTCTACGGTGACTAATATCAAGGCATCCTACCGTGACCCATGTTCCCAGGGGGAGGTTTTCTCCAGCTCGTGGTGCTCAAGCAGCTCCATGGATCTCTGCCCAGCCCCAGCTGCGTGCCTGAGGGACAACATACCAGGAGCTCCTAATCCCAGTGCGGAGCTATCCTTCTGCTGTTCCCAGTGTGAAACACAGGAGCAATGCCTGAAAGAGAAATTTAAATCTTAAATTCCAAAGAATGCCATGTATGCTATCAGTTAACATATGAGTTGTTTTTCTTCAGTGGTAACGTCCTTACGAATTGTCTGGATGGAGAAAATCTAAACTTTTTGAGAGGCTTGTCTCTGTACTGTATATTCAGACATTTTGTTATAAAGGTTGTTATAAATTTATATCATGGTAGTAATTTTATGTGGACTTTGTTTAATTTACCTCCTGTATAGCATCAGCCTTGCTGAAACAAGCAAATGCACTGTCCTACAAATGTAAGTCTTTAAAAGGAATTTGAACTGCAAATTCACAGTAGTATTTTTCTCCAAACAAGTATTTGGGAAAAAAAGCCATTCTTCTTCAGTTTTGCACTACTAGTTAGGTATTTGCAGTTCCTTGTGCTTTGTATGCCTTCTGATTGTTGTTGTCCAGCCTTCAGTTCAAGTTTTTCCCAGAAATAATTTCTTCACATTTTTCACTTCCTAAGATTTCACTTTATTTTGCAGAAGCATAATGAACGCTGTGCTAGCTGTAAAGCATCTCTGTTGCCAGCTGTAGACAATGGAACTGGGTTAATTTTCTTGTTCATAAATACCTTTCTGTGGGAGAATTTTTACTGAACATACCAATTTTAGATATGTAAATAGATTTTTTTTGTGTATTTGTGATATTACTTAAATATATTTTGCTGGTTTGGATGCTCATTTCCATTTCCTGTTTTTGTTTATGCCTCAATCACTTCCCACTTTCCCGTGCTTCCTCTTGAATTACATGGGGTTTTTTTCTGTGCAGCTTGTTTTAAAGGTTCCGGGTTTTTTAGCTAGAAGTTGCAAGAGTTTACTGAAAATACTTCAGTGTTACTTTCAAAAGTGTGTTCCTGAAAGTTAATGTTCCACTGCCCAATTTAACAATTTAATAGAAATGAGAAATACTAACTAACTTAAATTATTAATACCTTTCACCTTGTCTTATTTTATCAGATAGGCAAAAAGATAGTAAAAAGGTCATTTGTATTTTGAGACATTGTTTCATGGAGACTTAATTGAATACTTCATTTACATGAGTATTTGTATTTAGTCAAACTTGTTATCTCCAGTAAGATCAAGGTAAGGGGGGGGGAGGGGGTTCCTGTCTGAATGAGATCAAGCCTGGGAGGTGAAGCAGAAGGAAAACTGTGACACTACAGAATGGTGAGAAGGACAGACCTGCACATCTGCTCCTCTCCAAAACTGCTGAGGAGGTTCCTGCACTCCCTCCTCACAAAAGTCCCATCATTACTCTTTCCACAAGAGTTTCCTTTTTATTGAATTTCTGTAGATCCCTTCTGTTCAATCTCAAATTAAGAGGGAACCCTGGAGAGGAGCACAGCTCACCTTCAGCATTGCCCTGCAACTATTATAAGTCTCTTTGAATGGAGTCAGACAACCCAAGGTATGTCTGCACCCATGGCACTGGGTTTGGGGTTTTGGTCAACTTTTTTGGTGATCTAGCAAGTAAAAGTCAGTTTAAAGAGCCATATGAATGTTCAAATAATGTTTTTAAGTGCTGTTATAGATATTACTGTTGGAAAACAGGTGCACCAGAAAAATTCAAGCACATTGATTTGGAGCAAGGCATAAAGGCTGCGCTTAGCATTACCTACTGTGCCAGCACCACACTCAGATGGTCTCCACTGACTCTTGAATACATTGCCCACTACCACTGTGGAGTAAATTACAAATGTGCCATTACCACTGCATTATACTGGAGATCAGCAAGCTGGATCCAGTAAAGGTCCTCAGTACTGTAGAACTCACCTTTAGAGATTCAGGTCCAGAACAAGTGCAACTGCTTCACACAGCCAGATGCACACCTTAGGCATTTATGAAAGGTTGGTCACCCTGCAAGACAGCAGCTGGACTCCGGGATTCTAAGTAGGAAGCTATTCCCAACAGGTGCCTGCAGCTGCTCACAACAAGTGACACAGGAATTTAAAATTTCACTCCTCATCAGCACTGAATTGTTTATATAGTAATTGCAGAGTCACTTCAACATGTAGTGAGGCATTCTGGGCTCTCACCACAGATACTGCTCTGCACAGAGCTAGGGAGCTGCCAGTGCTTGCTCATGCCAGTGCTGAAGCTGATGGAGAAACGCAGCCAGCTCTAGACAGTTCTGTAGTTAATAGCTGCTAAAATAAATCACCCTGAACCTGACTTCACCATCCCACAAATGCAAAGCCAGGATACCGTTAGACAGTCTGCATCAGGAGTATAAAACAGACAACTTGACTTCCTTTGCAAATCAAAGAGAACGGCTTGAATCAGAGATTGGCAAGAGCCAGAAGAGAAGTAGAAACTTTTTGGAAAAAAAAAAAATGTTTGCTTTATAAATTGTGTATAAGGTCCCTAGATACCATGGTACTGAGTACATTATAAATGCATAAGAGATCCATTAAGAGAGATTGGGAGCGGGTAAAAACCTGACAAATTAGACTTATATAGCTGAAAGCCCTAAAGATTTCTTCTGCCTTGCAAAAGAGTATAAAGATTTTTATCCTTAGAGAAAGGTTACTTCTTTTCCCAGGAAGGAAAGGGTGGAAGAAAGGGACTTAAAAAAGAAGCCAAAAGGAAAAGCAATACTATCAGATGGGTCAGATTCAGTGCTGTGGCCCAGAAAATGGGACTCACAGACCTAGAACTAGAAAGAGGCTTCAGAACCGATTAATCTGGTTTCTTACAGAGGTGGCCTTTGCGTACTGTCAGCCTGTCTTACCTTCCAGCCTGCCTACTGAATGTGTCCCAGCTTCCAGGCCCTGACAGGGAAAGCTGTCAGCCTGACCAGAAGTCTGCTGTGGCCCATCCTAACAAACCAACAGGATAAACGGGCAAGTCTCCATTCTGGGGCCATGCCCTGGCACCATTTAATTTACCATTATAAAGATGGCCTCTAAAAAAATTATTATATTTTTAATACAGTGCCTGAAACCAGATAATGCTGTACAGCTACAGCTGGCTGAGGGGGGGCGCAGGGCTTTTATAGAATGAAGGCAATAGCAGATATTACATACCCTCAGGCACACTCCTATAGCAGTGTTTGTGAATGAAAAAGGTGCTGCAGCACTGAAGAAAATTCCCTGTTTTCTGCCATGACTGGTGAGGAAGATGGCTGAGACCACTCAAGCTAGGTCTCCACCTCTGTTTCATTTTTACTCTCAGGTGAGTCTCCAGATGTTGCTGTGGGTGAGGAAACTTGGTACCTTCCTGGGTGAATTTGAAGCAGGTTTCTAATACCTAAAATTACTCAGCAAAACAAACTGTTTAAAGATCAAGCATATCTGATCGGAGAATTGACAAATGCCAAGAGAACATAGTGCTGGCATGCACAGACCACAGAAGGGCAGAAAGCAGGGCTGGAAGGGGAGCAGGAAGCTCTATAAAGGAACCACATCCTGCTTGTCTTTCACCGAGATGTACCACAAGACTGCTTGATTTAGGGCAGGAAGTCAAATATTTTGTAATGCCTGCTTGTTTGGCATAGGTGTATAAAAACAGTAAAACTAAGATAAGTACCAGGAAGGCTTCAGATGACTGACCTACAGCCTACCTCATCTACAAATACAGAAAGCGCATCATGGGCCAGCACTCAGGAGTTTGCCCCTATCTCAACAAGCCAGAACAGACTGGTTCTACCCAGAGACAAGTAGTAGTAAGCTTTTGGACCAGCCTGCTCTCTCTGCACAAAAAAAGTGTATATAAACATCAGAATTAGCTGTTGGAGACTTGTAATAGATGTACAACGTCTTCAGGCATCTCCAGTTCTGGGTAAGAAATTTGTCCTGCTGGCAATGCCAGACTTAAGCTTAGCAAGTGCGGGACTCCTGGGAATCTACTCCAAAGTTTCTAATGCATAACACAAAATTGTATTGTTTAGCGACAATTTCTGTGAAAGAGGGAAAAAAACCCGCAGAACCCAACCACCCAAAAAGCTACTACTTTCCTGGAATTCATTGCTGTGCATCAACTGCCCTGTGGCTTTTCTAAGTAAATAACAAAAGGAATTAATTGCAGCCGGGAAATAGCTACGTGCAATCGCAGGCTGAACTGTTGCTGCTGGGAAGTTAGCAGCGCTTGCTTGCACGCACCCTGGAGAGAAGGTTTGCTGGTCATTGCGTGATGTTAGGTAGCAAGTTGCTGCTGCACTACTGTGACTGTAGTTCATTTTCCAATTCTTTCCCCAGCTCTTCACTAAATACCCTTAATAGAGAGTTAAGCTGAGAGTCCTGCCAGAGAGTGTTGCAGATGCCTATGTGGATTAAAGAGGTCTAGGACAGACTCGGGGTCAGCAAGACTCAGACTAGGGTCTGAGACACAAAGGTAGCAACCCAAGTTCAGGACTCCTTTCGGATGCAAACAGTTCGACCCATTCTCATGGCACGTCCCATTTTTGGTCACGCTAAGAAACATGGTACCAGACTGGATGGGTCTCTGACCAGCTCCAATGCAGCTGCTCTCATTTTGCATTCTCCTCCCCACAAAAAGCTCACAGCCTCCCTGTTTACCCAGTGAGCAAAGCAAGAAACAGCCCCCAAGACCAGCATTTTGCTTGGTGGTTGCTCAATGGTGTCTACTGTTTGTCACCTCACGGCTGACAGCGTGAGAGGGTTAGTAGGTATTTATTTGAGGATCTCAGGATCTTTAAGATTAGTCAGTAAAATACTCCAGAACCATAAATTGTGAAACTGTTTTCATCCCTAGGTTCATATTAGACTGTAGAACAAGCGCTCTATGACTCCGAATGCCCACAATTGTGTCAGTGTGATGATTCAACCTGTAATGTAAAACACAAGTAAATGCCCAAATTCCCTTTTTGCCATCTCTTGTATTCTAGTTACTGTCACTGCTCTTTATATTTCCAGCGATCCTAAGATGGTTTCAATTGTGTTAGTTTTGATGTCTTCAGAATTTAAGAGGCACTCAGCTTTAGAATGCAAAAAGGAAGGAAGTCAAAACCGGTCACAAAGCTGTCAGTTCACAGCTCATTCCAGCTCATCCATCTTTCACTTTTCATTTATTTAACTGGTTGTCTTTCCCATACCAGAAATCCTCATTTTGAGTGCCATAGCTCAGATACTAGTCCTATTCAATCCCTAACTCCAAACCTCACTCAGATGAAGCTGTGATGAGAATAGTACTGGGCTGGGGAATAACCACCGAGCTCACAGGGAGTGAAGTGCGAGCATCCCAGCGCTCACTTAGGAGTGACCTGTATCTGCACAGCTCTGGACACCCACATTGGTGCATCTGCTAGTCCATATATCCTACAATCTAATAAACATTGATTTATTTACTGAAAAATCGGAGAGCTGTAACACACTTCAAAACCTCCTGATTCTATGGGATAGGAAGTAGGACCCAGCTAGCACTTTCCCACCGAGCATCATCCTGTCACCTAAGCAAATCCAACCCAGTTTTTATCCCTCTGTTAGCATTCCCTCAGCATCCAGAAATGGCTCATTCCCTCACCTGAGCTGTTTGGAGCTTCACGTCCACCACACAGCAAGACTGCACATTTGGGTGTGCACACCACCAGAGAAGAGCTCATCCTGGAAAACCCAGCTGGCCATTGTCCTCCCTCCAGGAGACAGGGGGCCAACCCCAGAGCCTTCACCACTATCAGTGCCTGGCGTGAAGGTTCGGTGCTGCCCATACGCAGGATTTCAAGCCTTCGGATATGAAGGCAAGGGATACACGCAGGCCTCCAAGGCCACCAGCAAGGCAGGATGCAATTGATGAACTGTCAGCAACATCAACTGAAAGCCCAGCCACAGATGGGTAAGCAGCTTGGGTCTGGGAACTGTGAAGTTCGTTCTGGAGTTAAACATTCCAGTTAATTTCTGGAGTCTTGTTTCACCACTAACATTGTATTTTAAAACAATACCAACGGAAAGAGAAGGAGAAGGAAAGAAGTCCAGTTGGAACTGTTGGCAGTAAGGCTGTTGGTTGGCACTAAGATTGCGGTCAGAGAAGTTTGCAGTGAATGGGCACAAGGTTCAGATCACTGAAGTGATTTCAGTGCTTATACCTCATCTTCCTAGAGCCCTGTCTGAACTCTGTGCCAGTGCCTGCATTTGTTAATGAAATGCCAGCATCCTCTCAGTTCTGCTTCTGCATCCGGCTGGAAGCCTGCAGTCTGCAGGGAGCTGTGTAGCAAACCACACAGCTTGGAGTTACCAGCATCTCTTAAGTCCCTGTTCATCTCTGTACCGGGTTTGCATGGCAAGGTTTTGGTAGCAGGGGGGTACAGGGTTGGCTTCTGTAAGAAGCTGCTAGAAGCTTCCCCTGTGTCCGATAGAGCCAATGCCAGCCAGCTGCAAGACGGACCCACCACTGGCCAAGGCCGAGCCCATCAGTGACAGTGGTAGTGCCTCAGTCATAACATATTTAAGAAGGGGGGGAAAAACCTGCTGCACAACAGCAGATAGAAGAGAGGAGTGAGAAAATGTGAAACAACTCTGCAGACACCAAGATCAGTGAAGGAGGAGGTGCCAGGCACCAGAGCAGATGGGTGAAGACCATGGTGAGTCAGCCTGTCCCCCTGCAGCACATACAGATTAACTGTGGAGCAGATATCCACCTGCAACCCATGGAGGACTTCATGCCAGAGCAGGTGGATGCCCAAAGGAGGTCGTGACCCTACGTGAAGCCTGCACTGGAGCAGGCTCTTGGCAGGACCTGGGGTCCCATGGACACAGGAGCCCATGCTGGATCAGGCTTGCTGGCAGGATGTGTGACCCCGTGAGGGACCCACACTGGAGCAGTCTGTTCTTAAAAGACTACAACCTGTGGAAGAGACCCACACTGGTGGAAAGAGCTCACACTGGAGAGGACTGTCTCCCATAGAAGGGACCCCACAGTGAAGCAGGGGAAGACTGTGAGAAATTCTCACCCTGAGTAGGAAAAAGCGGCAGAGACAACATGTGATAAACTGACTGATTCCTCATCCCCCTGTGCTGCTGCTGGAGCAGGACATAAAGAAAATCAGGAGTGAAGTTGAGCTCAGGAAGAAGGGAGGGATGGGGGGAAGGTGTTTTAAAATTATTTTTTATTTCTCATTATCCTACTCTGATTTGATTGGCAATAAATAAAATCAATTTCCCCACGTCAAGTCTGTGACAGTAATTGGCGAGTAATCTCTCCCTGTCCTTATCTCAATCCACAAGCCTTTTGTTATATTTTCTGTGCCCTGTCCAGCTGAGAAGAGGACTGACAGAACAGCTTCCATGGGCACCTGGTGTCCAGCCAAAGTCAAGACACCATGATCTCCTTGCAAAGCTTGACCTTGTGGGTATGGTTAGACAACACATCCAAACACATGCTCTAAACAAGAGCTGGTAAGAGAGGGAAGAGATTTTCCCATTTAACTGGATGTCTGGTTCCAGTACTTGCTGGGGACATTGGAAACTGGTCTCAATTGCCAGCACTCCATTGACTGTAAGCAGCATTTTAAAATATTTCGGATTAGGTTTCCCTACTCAGGAGAGTGCAATACTCTTGAGTATACAGCACATCACCTTTCTCTGAGCCAGCCCACCACACCACTTGAAGTGAAACACTTCTGTGATGAAGGCTGGAAAAGATGCTCCACCAGAGACTAACACTGGGTGGGAGGTGCTGTTCTCACTGAGCAGCCACAGGAAGCGAGCTGTGACCACCCACGCCATGGGGGAATTGCTGTAAATACCAAGTTTTGGGTAAATAAGAAAATTCCCATCTTCTTGCCAAACAGCTGTTGATTTATTAGGGCAAGGGGATGTAAAGTTCCAGAAGCAGCTTGTCCTTGTGTACAAGAAATCCCATCCTGTACAGCCTCGTGGTGTTTGTAGGAAAACCAGCAGCAACTATTTACTTACCACCCTTGGTCTCAGGAAACCATGCGTGAACACAAGCACAGGAAGCTGCATTTCAAATGTCAAAATATGTTTTAAAAGCTTCATGTCAGCTACCCTTTTCCAAGCTAGAAAAATAGCAACAGCTTCAAGAATAATACAGGGCAAGAAGAAATTAAATTACTTATGTTTTTTCTTTCTTCCTTTCATAAACCACATTCTTCTGAAGTCAAGCACTAATACATTAAAATGTTTTTCATCACTGGCATTTTGCACATCAGGAAGAGCTCATAATTTTATTTTGAATTGGCATTTGCATATCCAGTTAATCAAATCCATTTCCTCTCATGATTAAGCAAGCTATATAATTGATATTCTCCTTCCCTGTAGTGTGACACAGCATGTGACTCAAAATTTGCCTTCGTAAGGATACTCATGCATGCTAAAGCACGACACATGCAGAAAAGCATATTACATTTGTGTATGCTCAGGCTAGAAGAAAATAGCTGTAGTGCTCCATAAATTAGCTTTCTTCAGAGGACTGGATGGTGTGTTTGATCTGAGAGCGAAACATTTGCAAGGAAATACCAAGGCAGGCCTCTTCACTTGTAATTTTGTGAGTTGGAGACACGTTGAGGGAAATGAGATGAACATGCTGAGAATATATCCATCTCTTATAAGGAGGACACCAAGCCTGAAGATTGTTCCAGGGTTTTTTTTCTCCTGTGTTTTGTTTGTTTGGGGGTTTGGTTTTGTTTCTTAAGTATTGAATTCACTTTAGGAAACAAGCCAAACTTATACTTAGTGAGCTGCTCCAAAAACACACAGTCATCTCCATGGGTTTTTCACCCCATGCAGAGTATGGGCAGCCGGAAGAGAGCTCTGTGCTTCATCAAACATTTACAGAGGCATCACATGCCCAGCCACCATCTCCCTGTATTTAAAACTTTCTCCCACCTAACCCAGACTTTTCAAACTTGTCCTAATTGAAAAGTAAGCCTCTGGCAAGTATAAAAAATTAATATTAAGCCACCTGAGACATCCAGTGAAGAAGAAAAGTTCTTAAAGAAATTGAACCAGAGGAAAAGATAAACAGGAAAGCAACCACTGAAACAACAGAAAACCTTAGCAACTGAGGATGTGGGTGTTGAACACAGGCTTAGAAGCCGTGCAACACCGCGGTGCTGGGACAGCCTGCAACGCATTCTTTGTGCGAGTGTGCGTCCAGACCCTGAACGTCAGCTGTACACATTTCACTAGTTCTTAACGAGTCTCAGTATCTTATTCAGGTCAATGGTACTAACTCTGAAGTGATTCATAATACAAGGTAATGTCATTATGTTACAAGACAGCTTAATTTGCAAGTTCATTCCATGCCAAGAGCAAGGAGACAGTCCCTAATTCTAAATAAAATTTATTTTATGCCAAATGTCCTTGCCAAAGCCCTCTAATGAGCTGGCACCAAATGGCTTCATGAGAACATCCTACTGTCAGCACTGCTTTCCAGGCATTACCAGTACCTCTTTTTTACTCCCGTGTTGTCAGTTTGTTCTGCCCTTCTCCAAGTACTAAGCATGAGAATTTCCTCTTTCAGCCACCACACACATTAAAAAAGCGAGTCATTTCAACTCTGCAATGTCTGGAAATATTAAACACTACTATTAAGTATTTATACAGTGAAGCAGTTCTGTCACTGACAGAGAAAGCGGTCGGTATTGGAGTCTGAATCACAAATGTCAGCAGTAGACCTCTCATTCATACACAGATAGGAGAAAAACTTTGTGTGGAATTTGACTGATTCAAGTGCTACATGAATTATCCTGAAGACTTTGTTCAGCCCAAATGCTCTTTGCCTGTGGAAAATCTGAAGGTTTCACTTACTGGCCTAGTGGGAGCTGAGGATATGAGAATATTTTAAAGCCTCTCTTGACAAATAAGCATGTTCCTCTCAGGAGGAACCAAAAAATTACATCAAAACACTGCCTTTTCTCTGTATAATCATCATAAGCTAGTCTCTTACAAACTCTCATTAGAAGATGCTTTCCCTAAGAAGTAACTGAATCAAATCCAGAAGAAATCCCAGTGTCTCTCCCCACTTCCCACCACACACAACACAGCCCTGCAGTGGTGAAACATACTGCCGGAGTCCTTTAACATTACAGGTAGAGCACTTGTTACTCAGGAGCAGTTACACACATTAATTGATCTGTTTCGTGCTGTATTGCCATCCATAGGCACCGAGAGTTGAGTATAGCAAATCATAAAGAAAAAAAAAATATATATATATATATAAAATTAATTAAAGAACTAAGTTAAAAACAAAGAAACAACCCCAGAGAGAACACATACCTCCTTACCTGAGAGCTTACTTACTGATCTGTGGTTTCCAAAAAGCTCCTAACTCATCTTCATGACCTCTGTCCTCCTGAGGCTGCCAGTCACCTTCAGGTCATTACCAGTGTGTGTGTGTCAGACACAGCAATCCGCTCCACAGCCTGCTAACGCCCACACAGGCTTGTGGAGATGTACTTGATGGTCTGCTCCTTCCAGCCTCCACTCTGCTCATCAACAAGAAGCAGCTTTGCTGACAGCTCCAGCAGATCATGAATCAGAAGCCATGGACTCGTGTCCAGTAACAAGTTTTCCTGGGTGCCCTTGATGCAGAGTAAAAATGGTTTCAAAACTCAGTTTCCTGGATGTGGAGTAACCTGTTCTGGCTGAAGAACCTTATCATAAGACGGATCCCATCTCTAGAGATATGAGAAAATGGCAAAGCTGGGGAAGCAGCACACCAATACCAGACTCCCAGTCTCTGCAAAAGCCAGTCACCAGCACCACCCACAAACCTGCTGCCTCTGCTCATCAGCAATCAGTTAGGCCTGAGCAGGTTATTTCCTGGCTGGTGGTGGGATTGTGGTCTGATGTTGTAAAGCAAGTACAGCTGGTGCAAGTAGGACATAATATATTTTCCACGGGGTAGAAGTGATTAAAGAACTTTATCTACGCCTTGGTATATTGTGTCTGTCTTTGTTAGTGGAGTCCTTTACTCAGAACTGTGGTCTAGCACACGACATGTTTGTCAGCATTAATGCACTATCCTGCAAAGCGCCTACTTCTTCCCACAGCTTTTGCAATTGCTAGAATTGATGGTCTTCCCTCTGCAGACTCACCTTATCGTCTGCTTCCCTGATCAGCAAAACCTTTTCCTGACTAATGTCTAATTAGCTGCAAGGTAAGGGTGAAGTATGAATTTGGAAAACAGAAAGGCAAGTTGTGAGGCTGGAGACTTCCATTTAACAGCTTTTTACTGTTAAGATTATATACTTCAAGACACAGAGGTAGAAATTAGGAGCAACTAGAAAGCTACTCTCTCCAGAAGAACATTATGTAGCCTCTGATGAAGGCTGTCAGAGCCTACAGATTCCTGCTGTGACAGGAGGGGGCTATTTTTTATTATTAATAATTTAAAATAAATTTCAATGAAGCTGTGACTGTGCTGTCTTCATGAACGGTGTAATCTTGGATGACTACCCGATGAATGGCTGGTGAGAATTTTAAGACCTATTTTGTGAATCTACCATGAAACATTGCTTGTCTTTAATGAAATACAACAAAAATGAAGCACGATGCCTGTTCTTTTGCAGCTTGGAAGTTTTATACTCCTGTGATTTATTAAGCTTGTGGCTTTGATGGGTTCTTTATGCTTTGTTTAATATTGTATGTACATTGCTATTAAACGTCATAAATACTGCTATGAAAATTAATGAATATTGTAAAATATGGCATCTGAATGATTCATGAAATGCAACATACAATTTCATGAAAAATGGGCGTGTGTTGTCTTGGAGTCTGCCCAACTTGCAACATATTTCACTGATATCTTAATTATTTTCTTTACACACTGGCATCTATATTTCATGAAAACATGAGGGACTCTTTTTAAAATACTTTAGATATTTCATGAAAATTGTTGAATGTGAGAGCAGAACTTCTTTGGCTGAAGGTTACATACACTCTTATAGAACTTACTTCAATTACACAAATGTAAAATAATTTAAAAAAAAATGCTGCAATAAATTACACCAAAGAGGGAAGCTTGTAAATGTAAAAAAATAATTAAATTTTGATGCTTACAGAAACTAGTGTATGAATTTATCAGTCCAAGAGATCACAAGTTTCCAGCTTTATAATTAGCTGTCCACTTTGTTTCAGCATCTTGTGTGCAAGAGAGCCTTCAGCTGGATGTCCTGTTTCATATGACTGACAAAACAAACCTTCAGTTCTTAATGCCCTATGCTATGACCTATGCAGAATATAAGCTGTGATGGGGGTAAAAAAAAAAAAAAAAAAAAAAAGCACTTTCTTTCACTCTCCAGTGAAGCCATTTGCCTATTCTTTATCTGAAGGAGTGATACTCAATCATCCCTTTTCTCACATCTTGTTGCTTATGGTGAGATTTTCATCAGTTATAACATGGCTAACCTCTCATCTTTCTCTTTCCAACTTTGAGAGATCCTGAGAACATTTGCTGTCAGCCTTCTTAAACTTCTAGATGTTGTTCAACCACTTCCTCCTTTGATTCTTCTCTCCTTTTTGTTCAGAATTGCAAGGAGGGAGGAAATTGTCCTTGACAGCACCAGTAGCTCATGCTCCATTACCGTGGAAGGCAGAAGGCAGGTAGATTAGCATGAACTTATTGCTTGTATGACTTAAAAGATGCAGTCTCCCACAGCCTTAAGTTAAGAGATGTTTCATCTTCCCCAGTCTAGAGACAAAAAACAATTTCCCCACCTTGTTTTCCTCATGTATGACACCACATGGTCAAGAGTCCTCTCTGTATATTCCTGTGATGTGTAGCCAGTGGGGGTAAGTGGGTGATTTTCTTACTGTGGACCACTGATCAATAAGAGCTGACCATCAGCAGCAATGGTACCCATCACTGGAGGGGGAAAGGGAAGAAGAGATTTCAGAGAACATTGGCAGGGAAAGCCATCAAAGTTATGTTGTGCTTTGAATACCTGCAGGAAGTAAGCCAACAATCGTGCAGTGGTTTCCACTGGCAGACTGCATTGAGCATTAAAAAGCACCAATGTACTTGTTTAAGAAGGTAAATGGAAACTCAGCAAGACACGGGCAGATTGATTCCCTCACAAAATGCTGCTGGCATGTAAGGGTGTAGCTTGATGTAGTGGAGCAGATGAGAAGTGAGTGCTGCCTCACTGTGTTACAGCTGCACTTTCAGTGCATCCTGCAGATAGGTACAAAGTTCATTCGCTGGTTATAATAACCCCTGTAGAATTTCCTTGTAGAATTGCCTTGTTAGGCAATTAAATGTTTTATTGCCATGACATAATTCTATGAGTCATCTGTCATAAGTGTCATCTCAACAACCTAATGATGAAACCGAATCAAAGTGCTTTATATGGTTCTTTATACAATGCTTCTTCCTTAAAGTCATGGAGATCTGCCCCTCCGTGGCTGACACAGCACTGGAGTACCACAGCCATATTCTGCTGCTGCTGATGATGCCAGAGATGCGCAGGTAAAAATGCCCACAATTTTCTCCACAGCTGTATAAGGCCTGAAGGCAAAAGGACTATTAAATCCCTGTGTGAAACACACAACAGAAGGACTGCCATACATTAAAAACGTATCTTTTTCTGTACTACATCAATAAGCAGTGAACTTAAAGCACTTTTAGAGCAGACTGAGGAACAAACACTGTCTTGGCAGTCAGTACACTCTAATTATTTTGCATTGTTGGTTGTTAGTTGAGGCTGCTTTCCTTAGCAGTAGCTAGGCTTAATGCGAAATAAATGCCCTTGTGAAGACACATCTTCAGTTTTTGACTTGTCATGTCATCCAAACTGCTGCAGTGTCACAGGAAAATATCTATTTTTAAACATTCATTCTCTATGCCACTTTCTTGAACTGTTTTGTAATCTTCAAGACAGACCTGTAGGGCCGTTACTGGTATCCAGTGAAATGACTCAGCCAAAACAAAGTGAGTACCCTCAGACTGGGAATTTTTGCAGAGCAGGTAATGCAGTACCACAGCCTAAGCTCAGGAAAGCCCAGAGCAGCCTCTGTAACTCAGAAGCAGACCCCTGCCCTCTGGCCCCCCAGCTGGCTGTCTGCTTTTGTGCCAAGCACCTGCAAAGGAAGCAGGAAGCTGGAGCCTGCCAGCATTATTCTTTACCGACAAAAAAAAAAGAAGTGGCTGGCAAAAACTGAAGGTTGCTTTGTGGCGTCTAATGACCTACTCAGCTTGGTCAGGATGGAGTCTGGGACAAGAAGACTGAGGTGATTAGAGGGTAAGTGGCTGTCCTAGACTCTAAGGTAAGAGGCCTAATGTCAGGTTTTGCAGAAGGACCTCAGGTTCACAGGCTTACATGAGACGAGTTCCTCCAAGATCCTGCTACACACTAAGAGCTAACTGACCTCCATCCCAAATAAACCCAGTTTCTGCTTCTTCTCCAGTATCACCCTCAAGTCATTCTCCCCAGAGTTCCCCCAACACTTCATCTTTTCCCATAATTTGCCTTTCTCTTCATTGCAACCCCAAATTTTTTCCTTCCCAGCTTTTCGTCCTGTAGTCTCTGCCCCTGACAAACACACATCATTTCTTTTTTGAACTAGTTACTAGTTACTAATTGTAACCCATGTAAAGCAGATAATTTTATAAGGCATTTTCTTTAAGTAAAAAGAATAGAAAGGTAGTTTATTCCAACAGTCAATTCTAAATGTAACACTCATTTCTGCCAATGACAAGCATTTACATAGACTGTATGGTATTGCAGCTTGGTGGCAGCTGTATGTCCCTAACAGAGGCATTCTCAAATGGTGACTTCACAGGCTCATATTTTGTTGGCCCAGGAGACCCCTTCCAGTCTCTCTAAAAGGAAAACTAAGTTCTCCATAGAGGTCCCTTAATGGTGCACAAGGTCTGTCCTGTCTGGCTAGGGTAAGTGTTGAGTAACTAAGAACAAGAGATATAAACTAAGATATAACTAAGAACAAGAGATATAAATAGATGAATGACTTGCAGGTCACATATTCCCAAAAGATGTGACCTTCACTTGCTAGCACTAAAAAAGCCCTCTTATATGAAATGGAAAATTAATTTCACAACTCCTGCCTGAATTTGAGAGACAAATGTTATTCTACATCAGCACAGGACAAGCCAGATTTCAAGGTAATCTTGGTACAAGGTAAGTACATGTGTACAATTCAGACTTCCAAAGGAGCCAATCTTTACATTTGGAGGGTGTATCACCTTCACTTTAGCAAAGTCAGCACTGTAACATGATCCCCAGATGAAGCTGAAGGTTGTAATTCATGAATGCACAGAGAACACCTAGGGATTCCTGCTGTGGTGACCTCAACATCTTGGAAAATCCTACCCCTGCTTCAGATCTGACTCTGCTCTTTGTGCAACAGCTGCTAAAATGTCAAAGATTTACAAAGGTTACCCATGAACTGCAATGGTTCATTGCTGCTCCAACAGAAATGGAAAAAGCAGGCCAGAAAGCAGGAGTGTGATGATTCCCCTGCATCACAATGGAACACTGGATTATACTGACCAAAGGGATACATGCATTTCAAAGAGGTCTTCTTGCAAAGCTGGCACGGTGCATGGCGAGCGATTCTTCTTGACCTCATCATTGTCTGCATTTTCTTTTTCTCTAAAGGTGCAACAAATAACCACAGTGAAGTAAATAACAGTTACAGACTTTTCTGGAGTATACACCACTATCTGTTCAAGCTGATAAGGTAAACTGTGCTGTTATGAAGTCTTCAATACCTTGGCTTAAAATGAGGTTTTAGTAATTGCATTTAGTCAAAGCTGCTCCTGAACTCATTAGTCACAAGGGGTCTCTTAATTTCTCCCTGCTGTGTTGGACTAAATGGGAGTTTTCTGTCCTCATATGTCTTTACTTTTTTTATTTATTTTTCCTCTGTGTGTGTGTGTACGTGTGTGCTATCAGTAACATCCCCCCACATCCTTTTAAATAGAGCTTTCCTGCAGGGACTCAGTCGTACGCACATGAGACACCAGTACTCTCCCGCTATGGCAGGAGACGTGGATTTTGCATCGAGAAGGGAAGAAATACTGTCATTGCTGTTCCTTTAAATGCCTCTTCCACATCACAAATGTAATTAGTATTTTCTTAATAAAAAAACAATTGGGTTTGCAGAATCTCTGAAAACTAGGCCAGTGTTTTAGTGACTAAATTAAAAAATGCAAATACCATCGGTGTAACTTAAATTAGCCACGAAATTTTACCTTCTTATGCTAGACAAGCATAGCACAGACCTATTGTCTTGAGACCACCTTCTCTGGCTTCATTTTTTTGAGAACAGGCTGACTCAGGATTCTGTCCAAAATTGCTGTGATATAGTTTAATGTTTCCCAGCTGTATCTCTGAGATCCCCTCTGGAACAGGTGAAACTGAGTTGGAGGTTGTGTGCACACCAGCAGGACATACCCTGGAAGAACGCTTAAGCCTGAACCAACACATGCAAAAGGGCAGCTAGACTTACTTCAAACTGTAGTGGTACCCAGCATAGCCTTTCTCCTCCTGATGTCACCAAATCAGGCTATTAAGCACAAAAAGACTTCATACCTACCACCTCATTTTATTGATTGAAGTGAAAATTAGTCTGCTGATTTGGTTTTATCCCTCCAGTAAAGAACAGAGTTGTTTTATCTACAGCAAAATTCAGACGTGCCACTTCCATATGTTAAAAGCTATGAAATCTGCATGTTAGGAACGCTCTGTTATGTATGCAATCCTAAGATCATCCATTTTGCTTACTGAAGTATTTTCTAAATCAGAACTCATATGCTTCAGGACAGGAAATTGGAAACCAGATCATCTCCTTACAAGATAATCAATAACTGAAAAAGTTGTGCAGGGAGTTAGGTTAGGAAATTGCTTCTCCTTATGTTGTCCATAGAGATATAAAAGAGGAATATTAAAGAGTTGAGGGAGTGAAAACAAATGTCAGAGCAGGGTTTTAAATCTTCAGATCAGAGATTTAAAGGACATGCTTTCTCAGGTAGAAGAACCATACTGCTAGTCAAAAGAGTCCAGGTCTAGACCAAATCACCCCCCAAACACTCAAGAGGAAATCAGGTGCATAAATTCTACTATTTCACAAAGCTCTGAATGCGCTTTGTGACTTACGAAATACAGAATAACTGCTTAGAGATCGCTTCATAAAGCCCATCTTTCTTATTTCTCTTGCCTGAAAGACTTAAAAATTTCTGCAGCAAACTCCACTGCACAGTGTAGCTGTTTCTCAGGCACCTCACTATCCAAGAATAAACACTGTAAAACCTGAACTGCCTTGTGTTTTTAGCTAGGTGTAACAAATGTGTGCATTGTCAGCGGTCCCATGGCTTCTAGCTACAAGGGTCTGGAATAAAACTTGGGGGACAAGACAGCACACTTAGCCTCCAACAGATTTCTGGAACATAAATGCCTTCTGAGACAGGAGGTCAAGATTTCATGCTGGACAGTGTCTAAAACTAAATGCTGCAAGATCACCTTTATTTTTACCTTATATTCTCGGGATGATTCAGACCCCAATTGTTTTACTAATATTGTCTGAAATATACTTTATCCATCAAGATGTATTTGGCTCTGGCAGATTAACACTTTATCTTGTACCCAGTCTTACCATTCAGGAATCTGATCCTTTTTAGAATCAAGGGCTGTAGCCTGTGAGTTACAAAAACCTGACCCAAAGAGTTAGAGAGACCACCTCTTCTTGGATGACTGTTGGGTTTGGGAATGCCCCAGTACAAATGGGCTTTCTATACATTCGGGGAGCAGAGTGAAAATCCTTAGTGTGCAGATCTCATAAACTGAGCAAGTCAACGGGAAGTCAGAGGTGATTTTTACAGGTTAAACAGAGCACGCTGCAGGAGGGCATGGCTAAAACAGTTTTAGATGGATCTTAGAAGCTGACAAGACATAGATGTAGCTAAACTCAGAGATATCTGACTGCTTGGCAGGACCAAACAGGTAAAACACCATGCCATCTGTACCTGAAGCTAGTGAGCCAGAGAACCAGGGCAGCAAAGCTGCCAGCAAAGGAGACAGTGCAAAGCCATGGAATCAAACGCTGGGTCCAAGACCTGCAGAATTAGCATGATGCCTCTGTCCGGAGCAATGAGGTTTGCTGAGAAGGCTCAGAGGTGGTGTGTTACACAACTGCACAAAGGAAACTGCGCTGCTGGTCAAATGCTTCTTCCTACTTCTACTGCTCTTTATGTATTCCCAGACTGAAAGCTGGCAGGCAGACACTAGCTGGCCCCAGAGCTGTGCGTGCTTTGTTTTCATAAAAAATAAGCTTAGCTTCGCCTCAAGAGCTTCGGAAACTTCCTAGGCTAATAGAGCCATTAAATTTAGGCTCTGAACCAAACTGCAATCCTGGCTTTTCTGGGCCGCTACAGCTATCAAGAAATGTTGAGAATCAGGTCATATATTTAGTAGTTTTTCTTTAGGTAATCATAGTTTTTTAAAAAATCCCTAAATGAAAGCAGTGTAAATGAAAAATGCCTTTTCAGAATGTTTTAAAATACAATATTATGATGCTGCAACCTGCTAGATTAAAGCCTGAAACTTAATATTAAGATTAAGTCCTTTTACTATAAAGTTTTACTGCTGCTTTAAGAAGAAACTAAATACCTGAAATGGAGTGAGGTGATACAATACGTCTACTAATTTTTTTGAAGTATTCACAAAAGCATGAAAAAGAGGATTATGCCAAAATTAAATTTAACCTTTGTTTTGTTTTGGGTTTTTTTACTTGTTTGTTTGTTTTTTACTCTTTTTTTTTAATTATTATTATTATTCCACATAAAACTGGTTTCTAATCTGTGCATAAAATACAGCAGAAGCTTTGTAATGCAGAGGTGAGAGACATGTAAGCACAGCTACAGAAGCTATTCCACCTGGAGCAAAGGCTCTAAGAGACTTCTTCAGAGCAGGGGCAGGGAGAGCACAGAAGGTCACTGGTCCTCAAGACCTGCAAAGAGCCACTATCCCTGCGGGATCCAAAACAGGTATGGAGGTAGCCACAGTACTTACCTGAATTATTTACACTGAGAAAATTAAAATCAGATCCTCTAGTGCTACAATAATGGCTCATTTTAGGAAGTTTAAATAACCACTAAGAATGTGAAACATTGACAAGAAAAATATGAAGACACTTACTTTATTGACATGGCCTTGGTAAATCTGGGGTTTTTTCCCATTATTCATCTTACGAAGGAACAGGGGATGAGCTCCGGATTTTGCTGCATTATGGTCATAATTACACCAGTTAAAACAAGGTATGTGCAGCTAGGCTTGGATAAAAAAAAAGTGACAGAGTTGGTTTCCTTGTTTGGTATCTTTGTAGATGGACGTGCTGTCACGAGGAGTGTTAAATGCAGAAATAATATTCTGTTTTTCTGGTTAAAATATTTCATTCTCTACTGAAAAGAGAAATTTGCAAAGATTCTATAATGTTGGGGTGTTGTTTGTTTGGGGTTTTTCTAATTAGCAGCAATTCTACCAGTGCCACACAGAGAACTGTTCTAAAATGAGTAAATACCATGCTTTAATGCTTCAAATATAACGAGTATCATGCTTTTGAAAGACCGAGTTTTCAAGACTGCTCTTCCTTAGCTTCCCCAAGTTCAATAAGTATGAACAGTACTCAGTGCCTCCTTAGGAAGATACCCCCACCAAGTACAGGCTGAGAATACTGTAAAGCACCAGCACCTCCCAGAGGATGCTGACTGCAATCAGCTTTGTAGCACCTCACATAGTCTTTTCTCCCAGCCCTCATTTTAGGGGCTCAAATGTTGATACAGGTGTGAGTTAAGGTGTGAATTACCTTGCAAATACTACAGAGGAAGTCCTCAGCCAGTCCTCTGGGAACAAGACCTAAGAGCTACGGAGAGCTGGGGCATTCAACAATACAAAAGCAATTTAACTTTCTAAATGGAAGATACCTTAAAACAAAATTTCAAACAGAAAAAACCCTCTAGATATATATTCTGTCTCATGGGAACACAAACTTGTTGAAATCTCAGCATTCGCAGCAATTCTCTGTTTTGATTAGGTTGCTTAATTGTAGTAGTATTGGCTCTGCAGGCTGTGGCTGCACTACTGGATTCCAATGCAGTACTCTCCATTCCAGAACAGACAGAACAGTGCCAGGGTAACCCATCACCACACGGCAACATACGGGGACCTTTGAGCTGAAAGCTGTCATTCATTCTTAGGAAACCTGATTCACTCTCCACTGAGATTACAAGAGAAATACTTTTCTGGCTCCAATAGCAGTTAGATGTGGTCTCTCTGTTGTCTACAGAACCACCACTGCCACAGAGAAGTAAAAGAAGCACCAACGGAATTATTAGGCTTTCCCTTTTTAGAAGTGAGAATGTAATAGATGATTTCCAGTCCTACAAAACTCAAGGGGAAGAACAGATACCAGCTGTCTGAACAGAAGTGCTTCCTGAATAAACACAGGAAACATAAAAAAGTTATAGGCAGAGAATAAAAACCAAGTAGTTAACTCAGAATATTTTTAAAAGATAAGTATTTTAATACTCTCCTTAATAAAGTATATTCTATTAGATCACAAAGAAGAAATGCCTTAAAATGTAAAACAAAGGAAAAGAATGCAAAAGAATGGATTCTTCCATTCTACTATATTTATGATTAAAATATGTAAGCAGTGTAGGACAATATTATTTTGGAAATCCATGACACAAAGTCTCTTGTCAAATATTTCAAAGTGACTTGAGATAAACACAATACTTTTTTGACACTTTAGTAAGAAAAAAATACTATATTTAGAGAAACTTAGTATGATGATAAATTTTCACTGAAGTATTTTTTTTTTGCTGTTTCAAAAATGAATAAGTACTGGCACTGATGCTCTGATGATTAGATAGGCCATGAGAACAAGAGCTATGACATAGTTTAAATTAGTCTTTAGCATGGATAACTTGGGTGAGTGCTGCCAAAATGAATGCCAACCAGAGACATAAATATATTAACACTTCTTGAAGATATATGCTTCCACCTAAACATAAGGAAAAACTTTACTGTGAGGGTGATGGAGCACTGGGACAGACTGCCCAGAGAGGTTGTGGAGTCTCCTTCTCTGGAGACTTTCAAAACCTGCCTGGACATGATCCCGTGCAACCTGCTCTAGGCAAACCTGCTTTGGTGGGAGTGTGGGCTGGATGATCCCCAGAGGTCCTTTCCAACCCATTCCAACCATTCTGGGATTCTGGGATTTCTTAGACTGCTTCCATTCCCAGTATGCAATATGTTGCTTCTCCACTGCAAGTCTGCTGCTGACTGCTCTGTAAAGTGCAACTGTCTGAACTTTTACATGGCAGCAATATTTTTCTAAACAGCTACACCGGAGAGCCAGACCTCTGCTAAACTCAACAAAAGCAAGGCACAAGGTTTCACCGAGGACAATAATCCCCCTTCAATTATTTGATAAATAACAATATCTTAAGTGAGGAAGCCTGGTCCTTCAGTGCAGAGGCACATGTTTGCAGTTCCAATTCTACACAGTACTGAGAGGCTTCAGAGGAATTTTTGATACTGCACATCACTTCACTCCTAGTTGTAACTACAGGCCACAAAGTTCAGGCCACTAGTTTTGCAGAAGTCATTAAACTGCATTTCAAACTTTTATGTGACTAAGCATAAAATAATCTCAGTCCAGAACTAAAACTCATACATATTAACTACTACAGGAAACTTGTCTTATTTTTCTAGTAATGACTAGACTGAGCAAGAACATGTTCTTAAAAATATATAAAGCATATATTTTTAATAAATAAATATAACCTACAAGGCTTCCCATTCGAATTTAATGTACCCCAAGTGCTTGTCATCATATTCTCTTTGTCTTGCAGCAACCATGAGGAACCTAAGCCAAATTCTGAATGCCCTTATGCCTCATATTAGAGTAGTCCTGTTCCTCTTGCAGTATATAATGCTCCATAGTATTACAACAGGAAGCTGGTCTGATCATAGAATCTATATTCACAACATAGCTTGAATCATCATCCTTTCCGTAAAGTAAATACCTATTCTTTCTTTTTCATGTGATTACAAGGTCAGTAGACAACAGATACAGAACTGCCATTCAGGTTACAGATTTTAAAAAAAAATCTAAAATTTTCCTTACATTAATGAATCTACAGAAGCAGTCTGATTTATAATGGAATGGGCTCTAGTCCACATAATTAGACAAGTTAGTTGTCTCATAGTACCTACTCCAGGAAGATACACATTTAAACAGGATTAAATATAAACATTTTGACATCTAATCCATTTGTAACAGGCCACAAAGCCAAAGTGAGCTCTGAAGGGTTTCGTCCTATTGTCTTAAAGATCCCTAATCACGTCACTGGTTAGAAACTCAGTGTTTTTCTAGTTCAAATCGACCTTGATCAAAGAAAAATGAGAAAGTTAATCAGCAGTGAAAGTAAAGATTAAAGAGTATCTTTGATAAGATACAAAAATATTAAACTGGTGAGGTAAAATCTGTTTTGCAACTAACAGTGTCATTTTTTTCCATAAAATTATATTATCATTATATTTTTCTCCTTTATATAGAAATAAAATCTTCTATCAGCATCCCTTCGTCTGCCTCAGACCACTGTCAGAGAAGTCTTCATTGCCCTATAGAATGTTTCAACTAATAAAATAATTAAAAGATGTTAACTGATAAACCATCATTTTCTTACCTCCTCAGGCAACCACAGCTAGAGTAACACTGTTACTAGATAACCCACGCTCTACAAATAGCACCATTGTCTTTAAATAATATAAAGTTGTAGAGTCAGAAATACAAAAGGAGCTTGATCAGGTTCAGACTATGGATTAAGACCTGGAAAGAAAAAGCCTGAATATAGAGAGTGAGAGATGTTCTAACATTTCACTGGGGAAGCTGTGGGAGACAGCACGCAGCAGAATCTCACCTGCATATCAGAGCTGCACATCACAGCTGCAGAGCTGTTGCACTGAAAACAGAGTTCCTTCATTGTAATTTTTCACTGGAAAGAGAAGAATTTATCTTCATGAAATGGGTATCAATCCCTCAGAAAGAGTACCTGGGACATATTCAGGAGAGCTGAAAAAACCCACAGAGATCCAAGCCTTTTAAGCTAACCAAATTTCAGGTATTATTTTTTGTAGTATGGTTGTTCTGTATGGGTTTTTTTGGCAAACAGGTAAGGACTTGCCTGCTTTATGCCTCACCCATTGATGATTATATCTAGTCACTAATTCTGTGCTGAGATACACAGTTCTTGCCTAAAAAACAAGGTGGAGCAATTGAAAAACATTATCCTTTTTCCAAACTACTTTTCTCTTTTGAAACCAACATAAATCTGGTGAGCAGTCTCAGTCAACAACCATGCTTATAGTACAGGGGCATCTGGAGAAGCCACAGGCACTACAGCAAACCTAAATTGTCATGACTGATGTTTACATCTAATCAGCCCCACAGATGTGACAGGATAATTCTGTCTGAGTTGTTTACTCTCAGCACTCTGAGTCATATAAGGTGTCAATTATACTGAAGTTAATAAGAAAATATTTAATTTACTAACTGCAGGATCATACAATGAATCAGCCTCTGAAGAAACAGGATTGGTCAAAAAACAAAACCCAATAATTGCCTGTAATTAAAAAAAAACCAACAAATCGAAATGCTATAGCAATATAAAATCTAGTTCACTCGTATTTTCCATGTGCAAGTCAGACTATTTAAATTCATGAATAATGGATACATCTCTTTTATGATGTCTTGTTGCTTTCTATGGTATGAGAAGACAAGAATTATGCAAATATAGTATCTTAAAAACAGTCTGTCAAACAGGCATCATTTTCTATTTTTCAGTTGCTAGTATAGTTGACAAAGTACTTGATACTACTGATTATGCTTTTTCTTGTAAACCAAATATTTTATGGGCTTAAACAGCTGTGGTTTTGCTCCTATGAGTTTGTGATTCTGTTATAAAGTTGTAACCATGCTGTGAAAGAGCAATAGGCAAAGTCTTGGGCATACTGTCCTACCAGCTGGTAAGCAGAATTTCATAGCAATAAAGGCATAATTCAATCAACACTGGTACAGCATTTCTAAAAAAGGGAGAAGGTTAATATTATTCTCCTCTCCTCCCCCTCAAGTAGTCAAACCCACATGAAATGAGCAGAGATTTAATTTGCAAATCTGAATGTCTATGTTCGTGATTTACATAGAATCTTTTCAGAGATCTGCAAACATCTGTCACTATTAACAATTCTAGGTCTCACCCTGGGACACCTCAAGACAATTCAGCTCTCTTCACAACTTCTTTGAGGATCCATCGTATCTACTATAAAATTAGACCACAGGCTAATTCAAACGTAGTGGCTCCAAGACTGGAGGAAACAAGATTATAATTAAGGCGTAAGTCTTGTACATTCCTACATTACACCATTTATGCAAATGAAACCTCACTAATTTTACAGCAATAAAGCAATTACAACAAACTGGCAAGTTCTGGCCAAATATTTTGTTTGGAAATACTTATTCTGAAGTTATTTGTCACTAAAGTACTTCAAACTTTTCAAGTACCACACTAGATTAATTCTACAGTGTTACAGACATGGAATGAAAAACTCTGTTCTGAAAACTATCACTTCCAGTTCTACAAGATACTGGGGATCAAGCCAACAGAAGGTTCATGAGAAGTGCAAAGTTCAGCACCTGATGCAGAAACCTCAGATGCAATGCAACAGACTGGAAACCAACTGGCTGAAGAGCAACACTGCTGAAAAACTTCTGGGGTCATCGTGGTGGATCTTAAGCTGCATACAAGCCAATAGAGTGCCCTCATATAAAGCAAACAACACACACCTTAGGAGAATTACAGCCAGCAAACTGCAGGAAGCGACTACATCTCTTTCTACTTGGCATTGGTGAGGCATGTTTGGAATAACCTATCTAGTTTTGTGCCACATTGTTCAAGCAGAAAATTAAGATAAGTGGAGAAGAATGGGAGAGGTCTCTTGAGGCAGAGGACACATGGCTGACAAGAAGAGGTTGAGGGAAAAAATCTTCTTTAGTTTGACAAGTTTGAGAGGAACTAAATGTAGCCTAGAAGAACTAACTGAAAGGGAGTTACAAAAAATGGTATCAAACTTTCCAGACAATGCCTCAAGTTGAAGTTCATACTGAGCATTAGGAAAAAATATTTCACCAGGAAGATACTGAACCTGAAACAGTTATGTAGAATCATAGAATTGTTTTGGTTGGAAGAAACCTTTAAGATCCTCAAGTCCAACCCAGCACTGGCAGGTCACCACTAAACTATATCCCTAAGCACCACATCTACATGTCTTTTAAATACCTCCAGGGATGGCAACTCCACCACTTCCCTGGGCAGCCTGTTCCAGTGCTTGACAACCCTTTTGATGAAGAATGTTTTCCTAATATCCAACCCAAACATCCCCTGGCACAACTTGAGATGGTTTCCTTTTGTCCTATCAATTGTTACTTGGGAGAACAGAACGACCCCACTACAAGGTCCTTTCAGGTAGCTTTAATGAGTAATAAGGTCTTCTCCATTTCTCCAGGCTAAACAACTCCAGTTGCTTCCCTCAGCTACTCCTCCTAAGACTTGTGCTCTAGACCCCTCACCAGCTTTGATGAACTCTAGGCCATTCTAGTCCATGCCAATCTTTTCAGGCCACAAGACAGCTCTGCAAATATTACTAATTGTTGCTGTTCTTAATTACTAAGGAAAATTCATATAACATGCTAATGTTGATAGAGAATTTTTCCTCCAGAAGGAACGGCAATAAACCATACTGGTTATTATTAACCTTCGTAATGTTACTACATTCACACTACAATTTGTACCACTTAAATAACTACATTAGTTAAAAATAAAATCACTTTCTTAGTGGACATTATCACGGCAAGCAAGTACCCTATTCCACAAAAATGGCTTATTTTCTAAACTAAATGCTTGCAGTAATAAATGTTTCCTTGTGGGGCTGAAGAACCTGCTAAACGCCAAGTGAATGATCTCTCTTAAGCATTGTTAAGACACATGAATTTGGGGTATTTTAATGTAGACCCGTATTCAGGTGAACTTTCAGTGGAAAAAAAAAAACCTTCACCATTTTCTGGAGACCCTTTAGATACTTATTTTGGAAAGACAGGGAACAAGACAAATGTTTCCACCTTCTTTCTTTCTTTCTTTTTGTTTGTTTGTTTTGGGTTGTTGTTTTTGTTTTTTCTTTTTGTTGCTATACATTTTATAATGTCAAAGAAACCTATAAACTGTATAAGCTGTAAACATGGAATTAAACTACAGTCATTCTTGAAAATACATCAGGGTGAGGAAATTAGTACACATGAATTGTCTAAAAATAGAAAACATTTCATAGTATTGTAAACAATTCATTGTTTCTAGTCAGACAGAAGTAGAATAGGGAAGTCAGTGCACTAATATGAACACTTAAATAATTGTTACAAAAGAATGATGACTGCAATAAATGACTGTGCAGCCAACAAGCTGTTGGGTGTCCAGCCAAGAAGTTGATTTCCAGAACAGTGTGAGGTACACTCAGCAACCATAGGTGTCTGAGGAAAAGAAAAGCCATTGAAAACATCTCTTGTTATAAGGATTCAGTTCCTTGCCATTCTTCAGACAAGTTTTCCTAAACATAATGATTCTTTTTACTACAACCTAATTCCTGCTTTAAAAAGAATTCTTTCTTCTTCAACAAAAGTGCTGCTGGAAGAAAATTAATCTTATTTGGTATTAAAAAGTATCTAAATTTTCCGTTCATTCATGGGATAAGTCTTTGAGAGCACACATTTGTTCCCTTTGCATTTCCTTCTTCCTTTTAAAAAGGTATTAATAAGTACCAACTGAACAAAAGATGTCAGTATTCTGCCTAGCTCATCTTCTTTATTAGGTTGCTAGGATAAAATACTTGTGTTTTCTCAGGTGTTCTCTGACTGATAAGCCACAGGTCTATGATATAGGTTTCTAAAATGCACTTGCATATACTGTGTATCAGGTGAACTTTCCTGTAGGCAACCTTTGAGGTACTGCTGAAAAGTATGTCAGCATTACAATGTTTTAGTGATGTTTTTAGAAGCAGTTCTTGCACATCACAGGTGTTCATGTCTCTTTTAAAACCAAGCAGTGTTTGCCTAAAACTATATTGATAATTTAACTTATTCAATGGAAAACTAGATCAAGATACAAAGTATGGGCCTACAGATGTTTCTGTGTTTCAAAGAATTCCATCTGTTTATGCCAAACATTACAATTCTTTGTCCTGAACATTCACTTTAAGATCTCTCTGCTTACAGGATTCCTCAAAAGGAAATGTTTATATATGCTTTTTTTTTTTTTTTTTTTTACGCAAAGGTTGAGTAAAGAGATGCCATTAATTATTCTCAATACCTAAATCTAAACCATTATTAACCTATAGCTAGAGAAATTAGCAGAAAAATCAGTAGTATAAAGATTACAAAGTAGGAATTTGGTGGTTAAGTAAATGAATAAAGATAAAACCAGGTAATTCAAAATTGAGGTCCCGATTAGATGTCCAACAAGTTGAAAGTGTGGACATGCACAAGTAGCAGTAATCCACACATTTTTATATTTCTTTTAGTTTCTTTAAAGGAACCCTAAATTTTGGATCTGGAATTCTTTCTTTAAGGGCTCTTTATTGAAAAATTACTGCAACAGAACTGCAAATTTTAGAACAGCACAATCTTGCTTAATAATATTTCATAAAGGAAATAATGACTGAAGAAATTTGGAAGACACCATGCTTTCACAGCTGAGGGGTACTAGAAATGTTAGCGCTGCTTTTATATCTGACTTTGTAACATGTCTTTCCTATACTAACTCGGAAGCTATCACCAAGCTAGGCTTTCATGCAAGCACCATAACTTCCCATTTAGAAGTATAAGGTTCATATTCTCAATTGTATGAAATCTGTTTGGTGCATAGAAAGGGCCCTATTCCATGGGCATGGAATCTGCCATGGAGTTGACATCTGACTCTCTTTCCCTCATCAGAAATAAAAGAATATCTGTGGCTTTCATGAGCCATGTACAAACACACTGTGGATCCATACTATTAAGAGTACCACTGTAAATTTTCAAATGCATTAAATGTCATCTAGAGATGACAATTTCAATATCAGTATTTTTAACTGTTTCACTACTGGTAACTTTCAGCAACTAGCTATCAGTACTGAAATTTAGTGGCACAGTCACAGTTTTTTACTTCCACCTACCCAGGAGACAGAAACTATTCCTAGCCAACCTGCCAAATCTTCAGCTATGGCTGATAACAATGTTACTACAGTTAATCATTTTCAATATAAAATCAATATGTAAAAAACCTTCAGGTACAAAGAACATCATAAACTAATTCAAATTAAGTGTGAAAACAGATGATGAGGCCCCTGTAGATATGATTCCACACTTAATTCAATAACTAATTATTCTTTATGGCCGATTGCTGTGTATTTCTCCAGATGCAACTAAAAATGCATCTGAATTAGCTACAACATAACCACTGAAGTGATATCTCCAAGATCACAAAGAAAATATCTTGTCTGAATATGTGCATTGGCCCTGAAGTCAAATGTGAGTGAAAATGCCTTTGATGTTTAATGTAGCACTGCATCTTTTTCCCTGTGGTGTCTATCTTGTAAAAATCAAGCAGTTGAGGCCAATGAGCAAACTGATTTTTGTTATAGATGAAAAAGAAGCAAGAATGCCAGGGTTGGGGCCTTGATTCCCACGGCTATTAAATGGAGAAGTGCATGAGCGTCCTCTTTAGAAAACACTTTAGAGATACTCTCTCTGAGTATTAGCAACCTCACTACAAGGCCACAGAATTGTTTTCTTTTGGAAGCCACTGGGATTGATGACATTTGCACTGATGTCAATGCACGCTAAACAAGAAGTGGTCCAAGCTGACTAGTGGATTTCAACTGAATTAGCCATTTAGATGAAATTCAGTTGCTTTGCTGTTCATTCTTAAATCACAAGAGATCTTACGGAGGATCTGCATAACTGCTTCCCAGGTCAGAATGCCTCTAGAGTTACTCTAGCAGCTATCCAGAGGCACTGAAACTAAACCAAGACAGAGGAATGAAAATACATGATTTAATTTGCCTCCACAGCTAGACAGTGCCAGAAAACAGTCAGTCAATTTGGGCATTTGGGCAATTTAAATCTGTCCCCAAGCCTTGAATTCTTTTGTAGGCTTGTAGAGACCCATCACTCAATGGAGACATTGCAAAGTAAGGATGTGTTACTTGTGTGTTCAAATTCAAGAATGAGGATTGCACTCTCTGAGGTACTATGCCAAGAAATAATGACCACACCATCCAAGGAAAAGGTCTAGACTATGGCTCAGCATATTTCCTAGTTGCAGAATACATTTTCTTAATGGCATAGAACATATTTGTGCCATAAGTATTGAAAGATCCAATGGTAAACCATGAGATCGATACCTAAGTAAGAGATGATTCACATACTGGTGTAGCTAAACTGTACAAGAGGAGTATTTCAGCTTTTGCTATTTACCATAAGATGTTTTGCAAAATACCATGTGAACCATATTTTAACAATGTTTTATTTACCCAAAATTGGTAGTTCTGTTGCTGTTTATTTCAGAGGAGCATTATTTATGAACTCTTCTCAAATATAGGGAAACAAGTATACTTATTTTGATCAACATTAAAACCACAGAAAACCCATTCCTAATTTAGCTTTAATTGTTCACAATCTTTTCATAGTTTCTAGATAAAATGGTAGCCATAGCAACTACATATCATGTAACAGATAGAAGTCAGTACCAAATTCATCCACCATACACGAGAATTTTAAGATAGAGCTAAGAGAATACAACTGACAAATATCTGTGCATCAAATTTGTCATATTGAGAAGCTAAATTCATATACATTACAGTAGCCAAATATGTTTTATGTATAAGGAACTGTTGCAGCCTGTTACTCTAATGATCAAAATTCAGAGCTGAGAACAATTCTGAACAATAAAGGATAACAGGGGAGGTCCAGAGCTTCCTTTCAGGACAAAACAGCATCTGTCTCTACCAAGTGACCATTCTACTAAAAAGTAATTTTACTTATGTAGAAGCATTGTCAAATATACATAAAATAAGACATACTAATTCAACCAAAGTATGGCTATACATTTGAAAAACAAACAAACAAACCCAAACAACAAACAAACAGAAAACAAAACTGGGTTTACCTAATTCTGTTCTGAATAGACAAGTGCTACAATTTCAATTTCAGTGAGATACAACAACTTTTAAGGCCAGCGTAGTGGTAGACCCAGTTTTACTGTAAACATTTGGTTTTCTGAACAGAAATTGTCAGTCATGGGAAGCATGAAAAGAATACTCAGCTTAAACAGAACAGCTTCCAAGCATGTCCTCAAGGCAAAAAGGCCAGTATTTTTACCTAGCTTTATAAAATTACTTTTTATCACTCTCTGACATAAGCAAAATACTAACTGATTCTTAAACTCTTGCTAGTGTAATGGCCTCGTCTTGATTTTTTTCATAACACTGTTCCTATGGGAGATCAGAAATATTCATTGGTCCATTTTCCAGCCTCATTTATAGCTTGTTAACATGACAAAGAAGTTACAGGAGTATTAACAGTCATTTCCTTAATGAAATTCCATTCAAAGGTACCGATTAAGCAGCTTTTAGTCAAAGACTGTGCTTGTTCTCAAAGAAATAATGCATTTTACTCAGCTAGCCAGCTATACAAAATCTCATCTCTCAATCAGGACTCAGTATCTCAAAAACTAAAAGACCAGTTCTAACCTGCTACAAGAACAGAAGATGCTCACAGCCTTATTTCACCACTCACTTCATTTGTTTGTCTAATGGTGTAACTGGAATTACTGAAATGCAGCGTGGAGCCACACTGAAAAAGTAGCAGGCTATTAGCAGACCAGCAATTTCATTTTTCTCATCCATTTTTGTGTTCATTTCTAATCACAAATTCCACAAGAAGCAGACTAAAAGATCAAGTGAATGCACACCTCAATATAACCACATGAATGTTTGAAAAGTTCAACACATCAGCTCACAGGTGGTAAGTTCAAATGAAAGCTTTTAAAATTAAAAGCAAGAAGTTTTTACCATGACATCAAACACAGTTTTTTTAAAATTTAGTTCCTGATTATAGTAGGTACTTTTCACATCTTCAGTCTCAAATCATATCAGGACTGGTACTTTTAAAAGAACTTTGGAAAAATGTACTGGATTAAAGTTAATGTTACTTAAGGATACTACTGATTTCAGAGGTGACATTAATCTTTTTCAGGGAGAGAAGAATTTTTGAGAAGTTACTACATGTCAGCTCAGCAGCAATTAATAGAATGTCCATTTGCATTTGAGTTGATTACATTCATATAGAGCTATATCTCTACCCCTTGGATTCACTGCTTCATCTTTAATATCCACCTGGTCTCAGTAGAAATTTTAGATAACCAGCTTCACTAATATTTCAATAATTTAGTCTTCCTCTCTGTCAATTTGCCCAATATTATTGCTGCATCAGTGCAATTTTATTCGTTTGTTCATCTCATCTAATTTAAAAGACACTATCACACAGAGGCTGCCATGCAGATCATTCCTTTTTGAGAGGTAATGTTTAACCGAAAAGCACAATATGGCACACAAGTCTGCAGGTTCTTTGGGTTTTGTTAGAGGTCTGCTCAGTTAGCATAATCCTTTCTCCTGCATCCAGTAAAACACCAGCATTTTGCTCATTCTGCCTCTCAGCACTTTTTATAGGGGAAATTTCCACCATAAAGGAAGATCTGTATAAGGAAAGGGTCAATTATCTTCCTCAAAAGTTTTTGAAATTAGTGTGTATCACCTAAGTCCCATCTCTATGTCTCCTCACAGGTATATTCTTAGCCCTTGAGTATTCACTGCAGGATCTGCAATTGGAAAAAAAGTGGTGCTATAAAGTTCTGCATGAGGAACAATTATCTCCATACAGAGCCTGGGGTAAAAAAATCCTACTCTGACAATCTCACAGCCACAGGGGAAAAACCCCTGAAATAACCAGGGGCTCTTATCGCCAAAAAGCAAAACCATCATAAATCAAAGCTTTTTCTGACTGGTCATTACAGATAAGCTCTTTACTTCTCTACACAATCAAATGAGTTTCTCATAGAATTTCTCATGGAAACATGTAATTTTAAGACTAGAGAAGTGTTCAAACTTTTCCACATCAGATTTTCCTGGACAGTTGAATGGCCTGTTAATGGAAGGAGAACTGAATTTTTAACTAGATTATCTACAGTATGGAACTAAATGCATAGTAACACAGCAATGATTCCTTGAGCAAGCTTGAGCATGTGGAGAAGCTACAGATACTAGATTCCAAAAACCACTACTCTTGATTCCTTGAGGGATTAATAACAAGAAATAGACATTCACGTGGCCAATTTTAATACACATAATGTCAGTGGTGATTACGAAATACTTAACCTGTGAAAACTAGTTAGTTTCCTGAGCAACAATTACAGCCTTAATCAAGGGGTCCTCATACTGCACTGGCACTTTGAGTCTCAGCAGTCCCACTAAATAACTACCTATGGGTGCTACATGGACCTTCCATTGACACACCTTTTGCCTCCAAACCAAGGACAAGGCATATTGAAAAGGAATTTTGGGGAAGGCAGAATACATGCTCACTATGCTACATCTGTTCTCTGAAATAACAGAGGATTATCTATAAAAGTTCTGTGCTTTCATAGAGCAACAGAAGTAAAGTGTCTGTTTACTAATTGCACACTAATTAGCAGAGTACTTGCAACACAATCCTATACTGTAATCATCAGCATAAGAAAATTGCAAGCTATCTAGGAAATGAGCTTGAAACTCTCTGGATGTGTTAAAGTTGAATTGCAAAAGACTAGAGTTAAAACATTGGTTCCAGGAAGCATATAATTAATTTTAAGTTGCAGTGAATTCTATAAAATTACTTTTCTGTTTAAAATTAAGCATATTCTTCAGTGTTGCTCCTTTACAGCTTTAAGTCTAACCATCCAGTCCGTGTGGCAAAACTCTGAAATCATATCTTCAATTCCCAGCCAGCAAGGTGACTTCATTCCTTTACCTTAAAGAGTGATTAATTACATTTCAGATATTTTGTCATTGTTGCCCATGCTGGTAACATAGAAACTGATGTTTATCTGCCCCCTGTAGATACTAACAAATTCATAAAAATAAATTTGGATAGGAAAGTTTTATCTTGTTGCTGGAATGTCATGATCTGTCTTCTAAAACCTGCTCATAAGAACTATTCAAAAAATCAATTATTTGTGTAATAAAAGAAGTGTAATCTTCAGCAAACTAGCTTGAAGTTTTCCTGAGGGATTTTCCAAGTTTTCATCTATTGTGTTTCATACAGAAGCAACTTGAATTCTCACCTCTAAAAATCTCTGTGGTGTTACAATATAGTCCCATGCTAATTTGCATCTAACACAAACCAAATTGAAAAGACATATGGGTCCTTTATAAACACAAAAGAAGGTGGCAAAAATGCAAAAAAGATTGATCCTCATGTATTTAAAAATGTACCTTCTTTACTGATCCTTAGGTGTGTCAGGTGATGAAACTAATCCAGGTTTGATGCTTTAATGATCAAGTGGTTTACTCTGTGAACTGCAACATTGCCTAAAACTGTTCCACTGGTGCTGTATTATTATGTGTGCACACACACTGCTCAGTAACCGTAAATCTTCATATTTCTTAATAGTAACCTTAATGATAATGTTCTATCTACCCGTAATCCCTTTTTCTCCCTAAAACCAAAATACCTTATTTAGTCATGCTGCCAGAAACAAAAGGCACTCCCAAGTCTTTGGCAGTCTCAATTTCTTTCCATGCTACTTTTGCAAGTAGTACTTCAGTCAGCTCTAAACCAGTTTCAACTTGAAAAAACACTGTGTGCAACAGTGAAGGGCAGTATCAGAATGATAGCTCTTTTGGGGCTGGCATTCTTTCATCACTGATATTATCTCAACTTTGCAGAGGTCAATCAGCTCAAATTTCAACAACTCATCACATCAGTACATCCTGGGAAATCACTGTAAGCTTTCCATTGATTTAAAACTATAATAATTGTTCAAACTATAACAATCTCCACTGGTATCCCTCCTCTGAAGAACAACGTTTTTCAGAGAATGCCTGTGATAATAAGAAAACATTTCTTAAACAGCAGATTATAGTGAATAAAATGGAGTTCAGAAAGCAGATAGTGATAATCAACAGTCAGCTAATTCAGTACAGCCCTTCATCAGTTGCTACATATTGCCTTTCTATTGTTGTTTTGTTCTACAAGTGTTTTTATACCCCATTTATCATGGTAGTATCTGAATGCCTTCCAGCAGTACACATAGCAATGTGACTAGCATCTGTCACACGTTGTTTGTTCCCTTATCTTCTCCCTAGGGAGAACTGTATGTGCTGAGGAGCATTCTGCTTTGGTAAGGCTTCATTTTTTAACCAAGCACTACTGGTTACAGCAAGAAGGATGTAGATGGAATTGTAACTGAAAGGTGGTCCAGAAATAAAGTTTTTACTTAAACACTCCACAATATGAGAAGCTTAGATCAAATCAAAACTCAAGAACCAAAAGCATCTGAGGTCCATTTCAGTTTTGGCATAAACAGTGACTTAGTAAAGTGCTTAAACTAAAGCCCAATTTGACCTCACGTTTTCTTTTTTTTTTTTTTTTTTTTAAACACAGCAGGAGAAGCAAAACAATCTAAAATTTCTATACCTTTTCATGGTCTTCATTCTTTCCTAAATGCTGCAGACTCCCTTTTGCCATAAGAATATGATAGCCCACCCTTACGATTAAAACACAGACACGAGAACGATTGAGCCTGAGGCTACAGACTACATCAACATCTCTATTTTTGTGCTTTATAGTACTCCACACAAGAGCTCTGGTACAGTATGCATGCTGTAGAACAAAGCATAACAGCAGGTTCAGTTTGCTCCATCCTGAAGGTAAGGATTATTTTGCAGCACCATTCTCATGTGCAGACTGAAGATGTAAAGATGCCTCTGAAGCAGACAGAAGCCTCAAAAAACACCATCTAGCAGGTCCAGCTTAGTGCAGGAATACAAGTGAAGAGACCCAGCTCTAGTTAGAAACATTGTAACATCTGGCCAGTGTGTACCAAGCAGCATAGCATCACATTTCTGACACCAAGAGGAGCATTCATTACACATTTTTTTACTTAAATAGTAATACCCCAAACCAATTCTGGATGCTTTGCATTTTATGCAACCCTAGTGTTTCTGGCTGTAACTGTTCCAGCATTACCATGCTTGCTGTGTGACTGAGCCACCATAAACCTGCATCAGCAAGTCTGCACTGCAAACTCTTTTATGACCTCATACACATATCCCTCCAGTTATCTCCAGTACTGGAAAAAGTTAAGCTGTGCAACTTGGAGCTCAGTATAGGCTGGTGATGCAAAAATAGATTAATCTTCTGAGCCTGTTAAACCTTGGATTTGCATGTTGTTGGTTTTTTTTCCCAGTACCCAAGCTCAGTAGTTTGAAGGTGGCTTTCATAGATTTAAACTGCATAACTATGTGGTATATGTAAGAGGAAAACTCTTACATTTACATGGAATAATTGAGATAGAAGAATTTATATCTGCAACCAGTGCTATATCAAAATATCACTTTGCCCACTTCAAAGTATCTTGTATAATAAACTACTTTACACTAATATAACTAGTCTTATTTTAATTGCAGTGTCACTATTTAAAAGCTAGTCAAAGTAGTGGTCTCTTATAACAAATACAGCCATCTACATTAATAATTCCTAGGAAATTGGTGATAGCTAAATGAATAAACTCAAACACTAATAGAAATGAAATGTTAGAACATACAGTTTGTACCATGATTATTTACAGGGTTTGCAGGGTTCAGCTGGATAGCCTTATTAGCACCTCTTACTGCTTCTTTCCAGTTTTCTATTACCAATGCACAGTAAGTGAGAGAAAGCAAAAAATAAAACTGTGGACAATTTTCTTACAATTAGACATTTTTCACAATGTAAGCAGAGTACTTAATACATACACTATGAGTAGGCAATATTGGCATTTTTTGCAACATTTTGTTGATATAATCTGAAAGTCCTCTTCTAAAAATCTGAAGTTTGCTATACCCTAATGAAAACTACTCTTTTTCCTGTGCAGCCATTATATCTACACATCTGCCTACTCCAATTGCCTCCTCTAAGACACTCCCAGCTGGTGCATAACACATTCCTTTCAGATGGCATTTCCTGATTCACAGATGAAGTTCTACAATATATTGCAAATAATTTAACAGCTTGCCGCCACCAAGAAGCAAGGTCTCATTCCTGTCGTGTTCTTCCACTACCACGCCTGGTCTCCAGTTAACTCATCCCTTGTAACTGGCTGACTTTTTAACTGAAGCATACTAAGTCTACTAAGTGAGTTTAATCCTTATAAAACAATATGAAGTCCCAGACTGAGAAGTGATATTATAAATGCAGGAAATGCTGCAATCATAACTCATACCACGTTAGCAGAAAATCCACACAGAAATGAAGCTTTGGGTGAAAGACAGACTTTATGGTATGCAAGACCCAAACTCTGGGTACTCATGTCTTTCTCTCACGCTAATTCTTTCATGCCTAATAAAGACTACACTTACATTGCCATCCCTTTAATTCCACCAGCCTATTTTCATGAACCGAGTGGAACCAAGTACCTCTGAATTCCCGACACTTTGACATTTGGCTGAAATAGGCCAACAGGATCAAATTCCTAGATTAGGGATCTGGAGTGTAATTGCCTGAGCCACTTTTCCTTTTGGAATCAAGCTACAGGTACTCCTGGAAGAGGACAGAAAATGAACGAACCACAAGTGACAGACATTAGTCACACTGCTTTCTGCAACACTGGTACCAGTGCTTACAGGACAGACCACAGCAGAACTTGTTCATACTAGAACAAATGATGTCAAATTTTCACTGGCACCCATACCAGGCATACTGTGGCTCCAACAAGTTGGCATTATATACACTTGCAGAATTTTTTTACTGAATTAACAATGTCAAAAATAAATT
Organism: Actenoides lindsayi; assembly: GCA_025331215.1. Taxonomy (NCBI): domain Eukaryota; kingdom Metazoa; phylum Chordata; class Aves; order Coraciiformes; family Alcedinidae; genus Actenoides; species Actenoides lindsayi. The sequence continues at coordinate 12,949 of WTSP01000386.1, read as the reverse complement.
CCTAGACAATACTCATGGTGGTTTTGCTCACTGTAAACTAAAATCCAGAAGTAGAAAATCAAGCATGTTTGAGCCAAATTTATAACCTGCAATTTTTTAATGAACTGCAACATCTAGCTGCCAATGTGGCTAAATAAACACTTGATCTACTGCATCAGAAATATGGGAAAACACACAATGAAAAATGCACATTGTTCTTATGACTAAAGCTTGCAGTTCAAATAGAAGAAAAACCAGTCAGATGGAAATGAAACAAGAGAAACAGAAAAATGCAACTATACCTTCACAGTCACAAAATAAATTGAAAGAAAACAGAGTACAGAACGTAAAAGCCCTGAGTTCCAAGTCTTTGGAAAGGAGAACAGCTGGTGTTGCAATGGAGGTTTTTTTACTGATGTATGGTTGTTCATGACCACCTATCTAGCAACTGATACCATTCTGAAAAGGTGAGTACCCTCTTCTCTCTCCCCATTTCATCTGCATATCTGTGATGACTGAAAAAGCCAAAATATACAACATACCTCAACCTTCATCTTCTCCTTTACCTGGTTTAACTAGATGTTATTGTCATTATGTTTGGTTTTAGATTTAAAAAAGACTTTTCATAAAAAGACAAGTAGATTTGGATGTTAATTAAAAGCATCAGAAAGACATGCTGAATAAGGTCAGAAAACATAAAATTATGAAAAAATGAAGAGAATAAAATCTAAAAACTGGTGCATGAATACACATTATCATACATGGCAGATACAGCTGTAACATATATATTTGATTATGGAACAATATGGAAGAAATATGTAAAATGCAGACACTGATAAGAAATCATGTGTACAAAAGGTTACAAAATGCCTTTCTGAAATGCAGTACTATATGCAGGAAATACAGATGCAAGAATACTGATAGACTCTTCACCACTATGATACCAAAGGCTTGGTGAAGGGCACGAAATACTTCACTTGCATCAACCCTCTGACCCAAATAATCCTGTAAAGTCATATCTCAAGCAAGTCAAATAAACATACTGAACAAAAGTAGCCATGACTGCAAATGTTAGGTTTGTTTTGATACCTGTAGTTTTGAGTCCTCACAGCACAAGTAGAAATCACAATCACATTCATGCACTATTGTATTGTCTGAGTATATGAGTATCTAAAGCTGAGACTTTTTAAATCCATTTGAGCCTGGTCCAACCCATTGGAAAAAAATTAAAGCTGTCAAAATCCAATCTATAGCCCAGTCCAATCTGTAAACCAACATTTGAAAATCAAACTGCATTGCTGTACACATGTATTCAACTAGAAGAACAGAACACACTCAAACCCCAAAGCAGCTTCTAAGGAAAAAAGTTTTGTCTCTTGTAACAATTGTTGGTGAGGCGATGATTGTGTTTATGAATGAGGAAAAGCTGCACACAATCAGTCAAGATTTCCACAAGATATTCCAGAAAAGAGCCTCTCAGCTCATATACAGTAACAAAAGTAGACACCTGTAAGGGAGGATGAGGACAGAGACAGACTGAGAGCTTGTGTGCCTTTTCTGGAGACATCCTTTCTTTTTTAAATTCCTCTATATAATCTATTATTAACATTGCAAAACATAACATCAAAAAAGATCTGTTCAACAAGCTTCTTATATAAACTATTTTAAAGTTTTATTGCTGTTTAAAAACAAAAAGCAAAATTAGGCAGAAGTAGTTTTTACTTTCAGAAGGAACCCATGCCAATTTGACTTGTTCAATCTTCGCTTAAGTCCCTGATGACAGAGGCACTTCTCCCAGAAACTTTCAGACCTTGTACTGATAGCACTCATTATCACTGAAAAGTAGTGTGATGGCTACACTTGCAACACATAAAACTGTGTTACGGACTGCACAAAGTCTAATCTTGCTCCAGGATTGGTTCAGAAATTATTAAAAGACCTAAACCCATAATTTTTTTAAAATGTGTTCTAAATGTTCAGCTGCATTTATGCAATGAACATTTTGCATTCATTTGTGTATAAACACAGCATGCTTTCAATTACAGAAGTTGCTTTACATGCATGTTCCCCAGCATCTGCAAAAACAATCTCATGAAGATAAAACTCTACTTCAAAAATTTATTCTAGGGGGTTTTTAAAATAATTTTTATTGTACTTTTATTTATACGGCACTGCTGAATTTATTATGAGGGAATAAAATTTCTATGAAAAGATCATATTTTTAAACTATTTTCTATGTAATTTGTACATGCCACAAACATAAAGACTGTCAAAAATCTGTAGAGTAGTTCCTTTTCAGACTGTTTTCATTTTGTATTCTAAATTCATACTTTAATACCCCTTCAGGTCAAGAAGGGAACAATTGCTTGGAGTATCAATGAGAATTAAGCACTGGTGAAGAAGCTGCTGCAAGAGAGGAAGCTCACTATGCTACCCAGCTGCCAAATTCACACTGGGCTCAAGTGCAAAGTGGTCCAAGACCCCTTTTGGACCCAACCAACAACACCGCTGTACGTGGATGAAGGTCAAATGAAAGTATCTCTATTACCCGATTTCGCTACTCCTCTAATACTCTGACTATGATAAGAAATAGGAAACAAAGAACGAAATTATCCCCATAAGCATAGTTTTGTACCCGGAATTTCAATATTTGTCGACTAAATTCAGCCAAAGTTCTAGAGATTCTTACCACGTTTCACATGTGCATGCGCTCTTCGACAAAGTGCTGGCGTTTGGAGGATAGATGTGGAAACACAGCCAACCTGACATAGTCTCTGAAGAAAAAGAGACGGGATCATGAACTATAAAGTTATGATTTAAGCAGCAGCATTACACTACATCCAATATCATTATACCAAGTAAACACTGCCATTACAAACTTAATGATATTCTTGAGACATCCACATTAGCAGCATTGGTCTTTTATTTATTTCAAATTACTGCTCTTATTTACCTCAGCAGGGCTCCATACGATTACTCCCCAGACTTCTCAGACTCCTATGGGGATGATTTATATTGTCATTCCAATATAATGTTTCCCATAATTGTATTGTGTTTAAAAAACATTAGAACCCAAGGGGCTAGACAAGGAGTTATAATATTAACAGCATGCTCATATAAATCAATTTACTCCCTCGGAGGGACAAAAGAAAAAAAGAAAAAATAAGTTAACAAGATTACAGAAGAACTGCAGAGCCAATGAAAACCTACTGCTTTAAGTGTGTTTAATTAATAACTGTAAATGCAATCACAGATAAATTCTGGAAACAAACTCATAAGCAGAAATCCATCTCCACCTGTGTAGTAGTATGTCCCTGATGTTTGTAGACTGATCACAAGAAGGAGAAAAAACCATCATTTCACTGAAAAGATTCAATTCCAGAAAGTGGAATACTGTAAATGCACAATATTGTTAAGAGCTCTCAGGCTCTTGTAAGATCAACCTAACATTAGCGGCAGACATAATTTCATAACTGCATAATTTTTTAAATTCCAAGTATATTGCAGGGATCAAGAAATAACCCATTATTTCAGAAACACTGACCATTAAAGATAAAAATCTTATCATAAGGGTTATGTGGGTAGAAAACCAGGAACTTCAGCCTCTCTTTTCCATTACCTACTAAAATATCTCATTTTATTTTAAAAAAATCTCACGAGTCAATTTTTAATATGCTTAATGCAATGTGCAAGCATAAGATAACCTAATATGTTCAGAAGATGGATTACTTGTAGCTCAGTCTGATCTGAGCCTCTAAATGCAGTATTGTTTATTATATTCACTGATCTAATTTTGCTGAACTGTAGCTATAGTCTAAGATGCAGCTGTCAATCACTTTAGGATAAATTTAGTGCGATAAAAAAACCGACAAGGTTGAAAAAAGACGAAAAAAAAAAAATTAATAAACACTATTCTGATATACTCCCTGATGGAAAATGTAGCAGCTTCCTAAACCTAGGATATTCTTCTCCCACAGAAGAGCAGGCTATTATGCAACATACATACCATAAATCCCACTGCACATGTACTTCGGGGATAGATGAAACTTCTATTGCTTTAGTGACTTCATCCAAAGCTTCTTTATGGTGATTTCATTTTTGTGATGCTACAGCTAAATGATCAGAATCACAAACTAGTTTTTTCAGGTCTAGTCTTGTTGAAGCTCACTTTACCCTAATGAAAGTGATTTTTTTCTCTTTTTCCTGTGCAGCCATTATATCTGAGCATTTGTCTACTTTAAATGCCTCCTCTAAGTTATGCTCAGGTAGTGTCTATCTCAGGACAGACGCTTTGCTTCTGTAACGCAATCTGCTATACAGGATTAAATGGAAATATGATGCTTCACAGCAGCCAAAGATCTAACGCTTCAGTCATTAACTAGAATAATGAAACATGCTGCTGATGTGAGACCTCTATTATTATATCACATTACAAGATATTCAGTCCTTCAAATATGGAAGATTTTTCATAAATCTGACAAATTAATTTTAAATGCCGTAAACTTATCACAGTACTAAGCTACATAAAATATTTATTTCAGGCTTGTTAAAAAAAAAAAAATAAATTGTTTTGAATCCCAACATCAAATCACACATGCTGCAAATTGAACTGCTTAGGTAAGCAGGGGGACTGTTGTGGCTAAATTCTGGCAACTGGGAAACAAGGAGGAGTGCAGCTGAGCAGAAATTGTATTACCAAGAACTGTAATTGGAAAACATCAGGTTGTTCAGCACAAGGTATTTCAGTTAAGAAGCTACCCTGGAAGCAGGAAATCTGGAAAATCCAGATAACATACTGTAGGACAGGTTACCTGCAGATTTTATCCTGGAGCCAAATCCCTGCAAGCACAAACACTGTAGCAACTGCAAAATGTGCCGGTGGGAACTGAAGCAGAGGCAAGAGCTCTGAATGTTCCATGCTTTAAAATTAGAGCAAAATAAAAATACAACTAATTTCCTTATGAATAGGAAGGCCAGTAGCTGGAGTTTAGCTACTGATTGCAATGCAATCAGAGGCCAACACCTTTTAGAAGTGGGAAGAAAAAAAGGTAAAGACTTAGAAGGAAAGCTGAGAAGTAACATGCTTTTCAAATTTACATCCAGGCTTTTTGTAAGAGTAAGAAGGGGTGTCCTGCCTCTTTATACCATCTCTGGGCACAATAACACTGCCATCTGTGCTGTCTGTATCACCCTGAATTGACATTCATCAGTCAGGCTGAAGTTCTCCTTTTCTCCTGCTGACTCCACCACACGTCCTTCCCAATTTCCTAGGCTGCTGGTATTTTCAAAATACTACTTGCTCAGTATTTTTCCATTTGAACTCCAGAATCACAAGTCAGCTTCCCTTCAACAACAATATGCAATTTAAGACTGCCAGGCTCTATAAAGTAGTCAAGATCTTTCTTCGGTTTCAGGGATTCTGGAGTCCTCGGAGATCACTTTGAAGTTACTGGCTTTTTTTTGTTGTTGTTGTCGTTCGTTTCTGAGGAGGGAAGCCTTTGGGGAGCACCACACAGAGGAAATCCCTGATTTCGTGCAATAAAAGCCACGGTTTTCATGCAAGTACATAGTACCAGGGCCCGACGGAAGGAGCTCTGGTCTCGGCTTGTCCTCTACTAAGCCACACGTGGGTTACAACCGTGAGTAGTCACCATCCCGCTCCCAGCTGCGGAGAAACATCTCCCACAGCCTCGGCAAGAGCCATGCAATCCCCCGCAGCCTGAAAACCAACTCTAAACGGACACAAAAGGGGTGGGGGCGGATCAATGACGCGCTTCGAAACGCCACTGGCACGCAAAGATGTCCCTCTCTAGAGCCAGAGGCAGGAGATGCCCGGCGGGCCCGGCGGCGGAGCAAACAAGCCCTCGGCGGAGGGGCGGGGGCGAAGCTCCGCGCGAGCGCCGCCTCCCACCCTCAGGTGGGGCCGCGCCGCGGGCGCTCCGGCAGCGGCCGGCCGGAGGACGGGGGGAGGCATGCGGTGTCCTCTGCTAGGGGAGGAGTAGGTACGAGTATCCTGTCTGAAGGGCTTCATGTCTGCTTGTCTCTTGTTACATGAAGCAGAAATAGAAAATTTTAATCTGCTTTACCCGCTACTCCCTTTTTCTGCATTAGTTACTTGTGCTTTAATAAATGAATACGTTATTGCTACCGTAATACTGAAATAAAGTGTTAAAATATAGCCACACTATGTATGGACACCAAATCAACAAGTGAGTCAATGATTTACTTGTGTAACTGAAAACATCGTAAATGTTCTAGGCTTTCAAAATTACCCACTGCCATTTAATACTTCTAAACATGGTGTTTGATGTAAGAAGACACTATTGTGCTACTGCCCATGTGAGCCAGCACAGGCAGGACACAGGAACAACCACAGAACCATGGTGGAAATGCAGGATAGATTTATTCTCACTGCCTGGCGAACAAGGGGATCTCTGCAGCAGCACCCAAGTGGAGGCACATGAGTGGGGACATAGGCACCACTGAGCTCAGTCCTTGCTAGAGAGCAAAAAAGCTTTGGAACATGAGTCTTTCTCAAGGATTCTTGCACACGTAGTTTTCCAGTGTGTTTAGGTCTTTCCCACAGCAGGGTGGGGATCTCAAGCATGTTCGGTAAGGTGCCTCTGTGTCCTTCACAGACCTGTGTTATCTAAACACAGATAGTCTACTTGTCAAGAACACAAAGCTGAGCAACAATTAGTGTGATAGATGTGGTTTTTTACATATAGCCAGCTGTAAGTCACTTGAGTGTGTTAACAATCGTCCTTGCCAGTCTTCCATTGTTTTCCCACACTGCCTCTCCAAAATACTATCATTTTCTCAACACATCCAGTCTTGTGGCTGATGCATGTAGGTTTTTGTGACATCTTCAGAGAACGGTGATAGAAGTGACCACCAAGTGAATAATCGTAGACCTAAGGTAAGAGATAAATGGGGATGGCAGGAAAGCAGCATCAGGCAGAAGGTGGGAGCAAATTAATTTCCCTGTGACCTGTCCACTGGGTTTTATCTGGTATCAGCCAGTATTGGAGGAAATCAGAGTTCTTTCCTCCTGCATGGCTGACTTCAGAAGTCAGGTTAAAAATTTTGCTTGTTCTTCTGAACAGCCATAAGCATCACAGTGATCTGTGCCTGTTTCAGGTTGATACTGCCCTGTCTTAAGAAAACGGACAGAACAGCACAAGACTAATAATTGTTACACAAAGAACATCGTGTACATGTTGGTTGGTTGGCCATGTTACCTTCCTTAGAAAGAAACAAGGTAAGTCATATGAATTAAACAGATACGACACTTATCCCAGTCTTTTCATAGCAGGATTTTCATTTCTTCCCAGATCAGTTTTAAAAGTTAAACCCATTTATGAGCATGGCCCCATTCCTTGGAAAACACAGTTGTTCAGTGTTAGCTATGCAGTTTTGTGATTCCTGACATCTGGCTTTCATCTTTCATTAAAAAAACAAACAAAACAAAGAGCATATCTTAGCATGAAGACACATAACAGATAATGTAAACATCTGGATAGTTTAAAGGGCATAGACTATACTTAAAAGTTGATTTTAGATTGTTAACAGTGGATTTTTTTTTTTTAGTCATATATACTTGAAAATTATTCTATTTTATTTTAAAAAGAAGCACATGGCTCAAAATTGTTCTACAGTGAGGATGCCAAGAGGTTAGAAAGATGTAAAGAAATACCTTTTTCTTTTTGTTTGTTTGGTTGGGTTTTTGGGGGTTTTGTTTGTTTGTTTGTTTTTTGGTGTGGTTTTTTTGTAACTTATTTTCTCCTGCTGTGGATTTCCTGAGTGCAGCTATACTGTCCTATGACAAAAAGCTGCCACATTAAAAAAAACCAACAAAACAAGTCATATCAGAGAAATGATTGATATTCATTCACCATTCACACATAGAATCATAGAATGTATTGGGTTGGAAGGGACTTCTAAAGGTCATCTAGTCCAACCCCCCTGCAATAAGCAGGGACATCTCCAACTAAGTCTGGCATTGAATGTCTCTAGTGATGGGGCCTCCACCACATCTCTCGGCAACCTATTCCAGTGATCTATCACCCTCATATTAAAGAAATTCAGTGGTTCTGGCAAGCCATGAATGTGTTGGGTCTCTTGCCCTTGTACATACTTAATCTCTGCCAGTGTGCTATATCCTGGGCACATCAGGGCTACTGCAGAGACCACAACACATCCAGGTGTGTTAGTGACTGTTCACAGCTAACTGACCTGTGGAAGTTACCTGGATACTTCAAGAGGTTCACTTTCTCATTAAATATATGACTAGTTCAGTTTTCTCTAGCACCTGGATAGTTAAAATTGGAGTTTGGCACAGCAGAAACATAATTCAAAATCCCATATGCAGAAAAGGGCAGTTTGAGAATGTGTCTAAGGCATCTAATATCTGTCTGCTGCCAAAAGGGGCAGTCCCACTGCCTTTCCCAGACTGAGCAGTCAAGGTTCTCACTTGACCCAAAACTGCCACTTATCTGACATCATGGTAATGCAATTCATGGAGCTGGCTTGCCAGAAAATTGGGACCATTTCCCTGCAGGACCTGATACATGCCAGTGCCAACACAAGAGACATAACTGGAGCATGTGGATTAATGGAGTGGACATCGGAAAAGAAAGCTGATTTTTGCAGCATCTGGTTCAGTTTAGCCATACTGTAATACCACCCTGAAAGCAGTAAGAGTATCTAACACTAACAGGAGAGACTAAATGCAGATTAAGAAATCAAAAATCCTATTACCTTTGTGGAGTTTATGTTCCTGAGCTAGCTGCTGCTTTTTTTTTTCTTTTTTTTTCTTTTTTAATCACAGTGAGACATGTTTATTAGTGAAAGCAGGCCTGTAGCATGTGGGAGACCAACATGGAAATCCCTTTTGAGCATGAAGAGGTTCAGACTACATCTTCAATTTTCTGAAATCATACCCTGTCTATCAGGCCCTGGTCAGAGCAGAATAGGAGGCCAGTATCTACAGCTTACAATTCACAGTGCCTAACCTTGTGAGCCCTAATCACAAGCACACCAAAAATTACATTTTCTTCAGCTGGCCAAACTAGCAACTATAATTTACACAGCAAGCCAGTTTGAAACTATTAGGACACCTAGGTTCAGAATAATACCACTGAAATGGCAAAATGCGAGTCCTTTTCCAGCTCATGTTCTAGAATACATGAAAGTCTAACTCATAACAAAATGCCATTGCTTAAAAAATAGCCTTCATCTTATCTGTAATTGTCCTGTCCATAGGTGCTAGCATTACCAATAAAAGAGGTAGTTCAAATGGAGTTAATAAAAATTGAGCAGCTGTGTACAGCAACTACCTTTAAAGATTAAAATCCTTTTGCCTATACCAAAGACAGGATCTGTAGGAGAGTCACCTTCCCCCAAATTGTAATATAGATCTTGAAAGCACAGAAACAAGTTGCTGTAAAACATGGAAGTAATTTGCCTTGGAGCAAAAATGGTAGCCAGTAATCACAGCCCATTTTATGGCCCTGTAACTGAAGAGGTGATTAGGTTAAAAAACCCCACAAAAGTTGTAGCATGGTTAACAGATTTCTAAAACCTGAACTGTACTTCAGGATACTGAAAAAAATCTATTGCTAAGTTCTTTGAATTATTCTTTCTGTACCTCATTCATATTGTTCCCACAGAAAATAAAGGAAAACAGGCAAGCCCAAAGATTTTATACTTTTTGCAATATTCTGTCATCAGTGCTCCCAGTACCTAAGCAAAGACATAGTTTAAATGGAATGAGTATTCAAAATTCTTATTCCTAAGTAAGAGGAAGGAACAGTAGGTATTTGGTTTCTTCCAAGAACAAAAGTTCAGGGAGAAAAATGAGGAGAAAATGTTGACTGTTCCAATTCTAAATTGCTGACAGTTGATGAACCTGTTAAATATTTTTAATTAAAATTCTCTGGTGAAATCTCAAGTAAATCCAGAAAGAAGACATGGACATTAAAGCCTATGTATCCAGCAAGCCACAAGGGAAGTGATAGAGATGGTCTTGTCACCATCCATCATTCCTCTTGAACTTCTCTGTAAATGTGTAGCAAATTCATGAATCCAGAACTAGAGAAGATGAGGGGAGTATGACTCTGTAACTGATTGTTAGCAAAGCCATTTTTGAAGAAGAGCTCATGCCTGTGCTTATTGCATCTAAAACTTTTAAGTATTTTATATGATGTAATAATTAGATATAAGAAAAGAATCCTAGATGCACAGACAAAGAATTTTGAGTATCATCTTCCTGGAGAAAGTACCTTAACTTCAGAGCCTTTCCTACAGTTTCACATGTTTGATCATTCAAGCAGTTTTGAATTCTTCTCTAGATGACAGAAGAATTTCAATGAACAAAATAGGAGAACCACACGCAATAGCCTGCAGGTGACTGCACTTCTTTTGGAGGTGGGAGACAAAGTTTTAACATCTCTCATGCCTCATCTTGGAGGGACACATGGAATGAGTCTCAGCTGCTAAACATAAATAACCTGTGCTTCAAAATACAGTAATTATCACCTTCATCTGCATTAAGTGCTTTATTACCAAGCCTTCTGGAATCAGCCCCTCCTGGGGACAGAGGCAGTCGAGAGCTTAATTTCTGTGTCCTGGTTGGGCTGAGGTTGGAGTCATGCACAAACCTACGATGCCTGCGTGGCTCTGACCACCCCTTCAGGCATGCAGCAGTCCCAGGTGCAAGCATCCTCTTCCAGAAACACAATCTTGTGTGTAGGTGCCTAAATCCTTCCTGAGCCTCACTCCCAGTCCCTAGGTCCTCTCTCTGATCTAGCAGTTTGTACTACAAAGACATACAGTCATAAAATACTCTACCACAAAAGCCAACCATAAGTTTATGAAACAAAGAAATATAAGTTATTTTTTAAAAAAAATCATTCTAAAAATTACAGAATGCTTTTAATTACAGAATCAAATGTTTCAAGTCCTAGAGTTGATCTTACAGTTCAGCTAAAACTTCACAGAGTCACAGAATATTAGGGATTGGAAGGGACCTCGAAAGATCATCTAGTCCAACCCCCCTGCTGGAGCAGGATCACCTAGATTAGGTCACACAGGAAAGCGTTCAGATGGGTTTTGAATGTCTCCAGAGAAAGAGACTCCACAGCCTCCCTGGGCAGCCTGTTCCAGTGTTCTGTGCAAAAATTTGAGCATCGCCGGTTCACCATGTGCAGGATCCTCCCTTTTCCTCCCCCAGAAAAATTCAGATAATCAGGCCTTGGACACAGAATCCAGAAAGCACAGAATCTACAAGAAAGAAAGAAAAAAAAAAAAAAAAAAAAAGAAGCTAATTCATATTCTGCCTGAAAAACAGTATAATAGGGCCTTGTGTTCCTTTCTATGCATCAGCATGTTCTCTTATTAAATCTTAATCAATTGAATACTGGTTCTGTCGTATAAAATGGACTAAAAATTACAATTCATAGTAGGGAGAGTAGACAGTTAATTTAAAAAACTAGAAAATGTTCCCTACATCATTTTGAGTGATGTGGTACTGTACAATCCAATACTAGGCATTATATGTTTTGCTTTAAAAAACATAAACACCTTCCACTCTACATGATGTGATTCGGCATGCTTCCTTGTCAGCTTTCAAAATAAATTTGCATAGCATGTACCACTGATTTATAGAAGTCTGGTCTGGGGTGTGGTGAACATGATGTCTAGCCTATTTTCTGTATGAATTATAACTGCGAGAGCAGGGATAATGCTCTCACAGCTCTCATCCAACAATACGCAATAAAATTCTAATTAATTTACTTTCCTTGCAAAAAAAATTAAAAATGCAGAACAGTTTTTAGATTGCTATTATCCACATAGACCTCAGAAATGCTGCCAGAGGCAAAAGCCATCCATCCAGAGACCTTGTGTTTCCACACAGCTGCTCTGAACATAATTTCTTGGAGGATACTGTTGTAGGTTCTAGGCTCCTTTGCCTTCTAACAACAGAATCACATAAAAGGGGTAGAGAAAACATTTATCCCTCATCCCGTTACGAAGCAGAAAAAGCCTAGTGCTGAACTAATAGGCGTTTCTCTCTGCCCTTAATTGTCACTGGATGTTGGTATTTTGCCCCCTAAATGGACCCCTATTTATGAAGGAAAGAATCAGGTTGCAAATTTAAGAGCCCTTTGCATAAAATTCTCAGCTGGCACCTCTTTGCATTTTCAAACAACTACAGTCACACTTGTAGTGCTCTCGCTGTCCCAGCCATTCCAGTAGTTGCATAAGTACACAGAGAAAAGTCCCCAGCTGACTCAGGAATTTTTCTAGATCAAAGCCAATGTCTCAAACTGCATGTGGAAATAAACGGACATTACACATCATGAAGGACTTTTGTTGTATGCTCTTGAAAAAAAGTAAGCTGCCCATTTCTCCACAGCATCACTTTCTTTTTCAAGACCATGTGGTAAACAATGCATCACATACCAGTGTCTAATGTTAGAGCTAGGCACTAACATCCTCCTCCTCCAAAACAAATATTCTTATCTTCCTAGGTAGCGGAAAGAGAAAAATCTTGCATAAAACCTGCCATGCTTAGCTAAGAGCAGCAAGCAGTATGCAGTTGTCCACTGATTTGAACTGTAATCACAACTGCAAGTTACACATCTTCAAAATGCAGATCTGTTATTATCTTCACCCTCATGTCACTGCCTCAGTCTACAGTACTGAACTGCATCCATCTATTTTCCAGCTCTGTCCTGGTCAAAAACTGGTTATAGGTAAAATCATATGATCATAGAATAGTTTCAGCTGGAAGAAGACCTTCAATATCATCAAGTCCAACCTTATTCCTAGCCCTATCAGAACCACTAAACCATGTTCCTAAATACAACATCTACCCACCTCTTAAACATCTCCAGGGATGGTGACTCCACCACCTCCCTGGGCAGGCCATTCCAATGCCTGACAACCCTTTCTGGAAAGAAATGCT